>JASCZW010007157.1:2500-72796 GCA_034211315.2 Aedes japonicus
TATCTCTTTTTCTCTCACGAACATGTTACTCAATTTTCATTAAAAAGTAGATCTACTCAATTTTTGAGTAGATCCACTTTTTACGAAAATTGAGTAATTCCGTGAGAGAAAAAGAGATAGCATAAAATTGTACTCAAAATTGAGTAAAATGAAGCGGGAGTGCGAAGACTTGCTCCATATACACAATCATTTTGTTCCAAAGTAAACAATTTTGTATCCGAAACAAAAATCAAGTCAAACATTGCATAAGGTACTATCATAGACTAACTCTAAGACCAGTAGGTCCCATACAAATACGATTTTTTTCTTGGCTCAGTCAGTACTAGCACATCGGTCCCAAGCTCGTTCCTAAGCTCAATAATGCGCCCCTAGCAATGAACTCACACGAACACACTCTCAAATATTCTGTCAAAATAACACAGAAAATCAAAACAAAGGCGCAAATATGTATAACAAGGTGCTGGCTTCAAGGTGTACCTCGGACCAAGGGATTCTACAACAGTAAACCAATTTCAAATCGCTAGTTGCATATTGATTGTTGGTACTATGTAACATATGTGTCAAATCGAGAAAAATAGGATTGAAAATTTTAATATGTTTTTTAAATCATAATTGGGACCTAATTATGTTGTCTTAAATTTTTGCATGGTTTTCAATGTAAAAGATCGTCAAGATTTACAAGAAAATGTTGGTTTTGAAGTTTACAATGATTCTAGCTGCGTAATTGATACATTTGTTACTAAGGACCAATTACATTTTCATTAGTAGATTTAACCTTTGAGATTGGTCTTTTGCCAAGCTAAAATGTACATTGGACTTTTTGATTGCGATAAGGACTAATAAAATAATGTTCACATTAGCTCTCTTCTAGCTTTATTTTTTGCTCTTGTACTACCTCATCTTTGCAATTAGCAAACATTCAACTAAAAGATTGTCTATTATATATGAGAACCCCGACAACTGGCTGTATATATATTCATTTGGATTATTTTAACATAATTATTGTTCCGGATTATTGTAGTCACGAGAAATACTTGATCTTTAGCGTTAACGGCAAGACTATGTAGGGTTGGTGTCCAAACTGTATCTCTACGCGTAATAATGGTAATTTGTAATTTACTCAGCAAATAGGTTTAAAAACCGGCATAGAAAAGAGGTGTGCAATTTTCGTAAAAAAAATATGAAACTAGCTTACCGTGCAACACCGTGCAATAACGGACCAAAGCCTCCGATGTTGTTATTTTTATGCCAGCTGTAACGCATCAAAGCTTAAATTAGAAAATAAGATGCATTGGTCCTTTATTAATAAGGATTTGTGAGATTTCCAATTATATAAATATCTAGCCAGGTGTTAAGGTTCTTAAATAAAATGAGCTGCTGTTTGCTAATTGCAAGAATTAGTACAAAAAATAAGACCGGACTCAGTAGGGATTCTTTGTCAAAACCCGAAGCTAAGAGTCAGTTCCATTGTGGTTATATCACAGTATTTATCTACACGCTTTTTTTTATAATTATCGTAGTAAGTTCATTTCATTAAATGAAATAACGGTACCTGTGACTCACTACAGGTGATTGTGGCGATGCAGGAAGGCAGAGTAGTGCATCGAATCATTCGGATTATTCAATGAATTCTCATATATTTTGTTATTACCTTCAGATTTTGTTTCCATCGTGGCTATCATACATCGTCTTAACTTCCAGGTTCATGATGGATGCGCGGGTCCGTTTGCAGTTGCGGCAGGAGCACAGTCTGCGGACATGCAGACATTGCAAATATAATTGTTATTATCATTTCATATGATAACATCTCTGCACAATATGTTGTATACTATATTCCCGTTTAGGCATCTCTGTAAGTTTAGGCGCTCCTTGATTAGATATTCCATTTATTTCAGAAATCATCAAACCTGGCTCTTCGATTACTCAAATTGCTTTTTCTTTTATATGTACCATACATACATTCCATAAGACGGGTAAGGGGAAATAGAGGGTGCCAGAATATGTTTTTTTTTATATGTACCATACATACATTCAATAAGAAGGGTAAGGGGAAATAGAGGGTGCCAGAAGAAGTGTAGGCTGGATGAGGGTTTCGTGGATATCTGGCCCAAATCAAGGATGGCAATAATACCTTCCTTGTTGGAAATCTTCAGATCGAGATAAGCGAAGGGCTTAATGTCTTCCGTCTACTAACCCTATTTTTAACAATCCATCAGACGGAAATCCGACTGTGTACTACTGTACATTAGCCTGAGACACGGACATATGGAAGAAAAAAAAATTCGCTCCCTAATGATTTTTGGAAGCCTTTTGAGTTCTATAATAACTGTGCAAAATTTCAGCTCGATCGGTGCAACTATATTTTTGCGCATGAGGTTTTAATTTTACATAGGATTTTATATGGGAAAACTTACTTTTACATATAATAATCTGGCGAGGTGACCCGTTGCCATCTAAAAATAAGTGAACCCAATTTTCTTCTCTCCATGTCGAGTGAACACCCCACAACAACGTGGTTGCTTCGCGCCGACAGCAGCCGGCTACAGGCCATGCTGCAAGTGGCAGTGTTGTTAGGAAAAACAGTTCAATGAGCTGTTCGTTTGGATTGTAATCAGTTTTAGCTTAATAACTTTTTCCACAATCGTCGGATTGCTTTGCGGTCTTAAAAGAAAAGTTTCCTTGGAAAATTTCCAAGAGGAAAATTGGGTTCACTTATTTTTAGATGGCAACGGGTCACCTCGCCAGATTATTCTAGGTAAAAGTAAGTTTTCCCATATAAAATCCTATGTAAAATTAAAACCTCGTGCGCAAAAATATAGTTTCACCGATTGAGCTGAAATTTTACACAGTTATTATGCGACTCAAAATGCTTCCAAAAATTAAAAGGGAACTGGAATTTAAATTTTGACCCAGGCTACTGCACGTGTCCTGTAATTAAAGCGGTTCGCTGGAAGGGGTTTCGTGTAAGTGCTTCTGCTGACAGATCCACACTCCCGTTTTTGACCCTTCATACAAAAGAATAGTGACGATTACAGGTTTTTATAGTTTGATCTTGCCATTGGGAGAAACTGTACGCCATGGTAAGTCTTGCACTGATGGTGGCTTCCATGAGTGGTGGTGGCACAATAGTACAAAAATAAGAACTAATGCGAACATTATTTTACTAGTGCATACCGCAATCACAAAAGTCTAATGTACATTCTAACTTGGCAAAAGACCAATCTAACAGCTCGAATCGATCAATGCAAATGCAATAAGTCCTATTCAACAAATGTATCAATTACACGGCTAGAATCACCGTAAATACCAAAGGCAACATTTTCTTGTTAATCCTGACAATGTTCAGTGAGTGCTCAACTTCCGAGCTGAACAGAAGCTTTGCGAAGAACACGACAATAAGCACGAGATTTCGGAGGACGGAAAAAAACCTACCCACCGGCAACAGCTGTTGGTACCGCCAGCCATGACCGAACAAAACTTCCCCGCGTTAGCCCCTACCTCGGTGCCGGTGTCGGACAGCGGGTTGTTGGTCATCAGCCCACCGCTAGCAGCGAAGTGGTTCGCAAAACTGCTAGTGGCAAATCCGATGGTAACGATACAGACTCGTCTGTCGGCTCAAATACCACCAGAAGGCAACATCGCACACGAGCATCAAGCAAGAAGCCTCGCGTGATCGTCATAATGGATCTCGCATCCATCAACATCAACAACATCACGAACGCAACGAAAATTGACGCCCTTCGAACGTTTCTACGGACACTAGATCTCGATATCGTGCTCCTGCAGAAGGTTGAGAACGAGCAGCTCTCACTCCCTGGGTACAACGTTGTCTGTAATTTAGATCAAACAAGAAGAGGAATGGTAATCGTACTTAAAGATCACATACAGTTCTCGCACCTGGAGTGGAGTCTGGATGGCCGACTTATCGCTGTGAGAGTGCAGAATAACATGCTATGTTATATTTACGCTCCTTCGGGAACAGCCTTTCGTACGTAGAGAGAGAGCGATTTTTCAACGGCATGATCGCTAACTTGCTTCGGCACATCACGCAACACGGCATCCTCGCCGGCGATTTCAACTGTGTGCTACGTCCGAGCGACTCCTCGAGGTCCAATACAAGTCCTGCGCTATAAGCAGCCGTACAGCAGTTGCAACTTCATGACGTTTGGGTGAAGCTGTACTCCAGAGCTCCCGCACCCACGTACGTCACCCACAATGCGGCATCGAGATCCGACCGCATATATGTAAGCGCTGGGCTTTGCGAGCATCTGTGGAGTGCTGCCACGCATGAATGCTCCTTTACAGATCACAAGGCCCTAACAGTGTGAATTTGTCTTCCCCACCTTGGCCGCGAGCAAGGACGTGGTTTCCGGTCCTCTATTTACATCCCCTGCGCATACGAATGGAACGTGTATGTGGGAATGAGCTCTGCGTAGCGTATGCTGATGATGTTATTGTGATTGTAACATCAACACAAACGATCGAACGGATCTTCCAGCTGTTCGATTATTTAGGAAGCGTGTCTGGGGCGAAATCAGTTAACTCAACCTGCAGCAGAAGGTAGTGCTACTGGACACCTTCATCACAGCAAAGGTGTGGTACTTTTCGTCTGTGATCCCACCGCATTGTGCTCACACGGCAAAGTTGATGTCGATGATGGGCACATTCTTGTTTCGAGGCCAGCCTGCCCGAATGCCAACGCAGCAGTTGGCGCGTAGCAAAGAGCAAGGCGGACTTTAACTAAAATTGCCGGCGATCAAGTATAAAGCACTTCTCACTCTTCTTCCCTTTTATCATTCCCTTCTCGTTCAAAATAATCCTCCCTTCGTCAATCTTCCTTGTCTCAAACTCCTTTTCTAGCTAATTCTCTTATATCCTGACCACATCGAACAAAATTCCTCCAGTGACTAGATACACCGATTCTATTTGGATCAAACGAACCTGCCAAGAGTAGAAAGGAATCATCCGGGCCAAAACTCAAAGAAAATCTGGATGAACATTTCGATGAAAAGACTATCGTCACAACAACTTAGCGATCTCTACTTGTTTGTGAACGAAAAGCTGGAACATCGCAGCTTGTTGCACATCATTGGCCGTGCAAATGACCCCAATTGTCAGCACTGTCGGGTGCCCACGATCGAGACTTTGCAACACAGGTTTAGCGAGTGCCCTCGAGTAGCAGCTTCAAGGGCATACATTAAGCGGGGATTGACGACGACTCTCGGTGGATGGCAGCGACTTCCTTTCGATGAATTTGTGAGGCCGATTCTGGCTAACATGATAACAGCAACAAAAAAAAATTATTCTCAAATCGATAATACAATACATCAACTTTGTTAATTGTAATGTTTACAATAGAATCGATGTAGGGGAATCAGACTTTCTATTAAGTTTATAAAA
The DNA here is from genome assembly GCA_034211315.2 of Aedes japonicus. Lineage (NCBI taxonomy): Eukaryota > Metazoa > Arthropoda > Insecta > Diptera > Culicidae > Aedes > Aedes japonicus. The sequence continues at coordinate 7,901 of JASCZW010007157.1, forward strand.
TTGATTTTGTTTGTTTGATTTGTTATTTATGTACAAAACTAAATAAACAATATATTACTTTAATAAAAATTTACTTTGAAAACCATACAAAAATTAAAAAAACAATTGAGTCGCAATGACGTATTGAATTTGTAATATGATTTGAAAAAACATATTAAAAATTTCGATCCTATTATTTCGATTTGACGTAATTGTTGCTTGAAGTAGTTGAATACTATAAAACCGATCGAAGAATTTTTTGCTTGATTTTATTCCTCGAATAATCAGAACACCTAGTGTAATAAGTGAAGTGTGATTTTTATGATTTGTGAAATAACGCAACGAAAATGCGTGAGGATATAGTGCAAAAAAAAAAGACTTGGAGTCTACCCCGAGTATACTCCCTAAAGGGCGATACGGTCAAAATTTGGTCAATATCAACTTGACGTATTTCTTTCAATTTTGCATTTAAAAAACCTGAACACCCCTCATTTTGAAGGTGTGTGTGTAGAATGTTGCTCCTATTTTGATTTTGGAATTCACTCTTCAGTTGTCAAAATGCCGTCCAAGCAAGAAGAGCAGCGTATCAAAATTTTGCTCGCGCATCGCGAAAATCGGAGCTACTCGCACGCAAAGTTGGCAAAATCGCTAAAAGTTGCCAAATCAACCTTTACAAATGTAATTAAGGAGTGTATCGAAAAGTAGTTATAAACATTCGATGCGTTATTACGCATAAACTACTGTATATATTTTTAGCGTGTAAGCGCCATTTGCTTTGTTTACATGTCAAAAATGATTATTCGGTTCATTCATTTCCGTTGATAAAGTTGTATTCAAAATGTCACGAATTGAATTTGAGACTAAAAAGAAAATTCTGCACACTTGGTGCACCGAAAAGGGTGTTACTTACAACCAGATTGCGAAAAGAGTAAATGTTCACACGGCAAGTGTAAAACGCATCATCGAAAAGTTTGGTAAGGAGTGCTCCCTCAAGGATTTACCAAGAAGTGACCGGAAACCCGGCTCCAGCAACCCCGATTTGGACCAAAAAGTTGTGGATTATATTCAACGGAACAAATCTGCCTCTACTCGCGATCTAGCCAAGAAGTTCAGGACCAGCATCGGAATGATTCAACGAATCAAGCGCAGGAATGACTTGAAGACGTACAAAAAGCAGAAAGTGCCCAAACAAACTCCGGAACAAAAGTCTCGTGCCAAAACCAGGGCTCGAAAGCTGTACAGCTGCATTTTGGACAATGTCGACCAGTGCATTTTGATGGATGACGAAACATACGTTAAAGAAGATTCAAGAACGCTACCGGGGCCGCAGTTTTATACTAAATCTGTTGGGGAACGTGTGCCAACCGCAGATACGACTGTTGCGATGGAGAAATTCGGTCAGAAGGTGCTCATTTGGCAAGCTATTTGCACATGTGGCTTGCGTTCTTCAATTTTCTATACAAAAGGAACTATAAATGCTGAGATTTATCAAAAGGAATGTTTGAAGAACAGGTTGCTACCATTGTATAGAAAGCACCAGTCCCCTCCTCTCTTCTGGCCAGATTTGGCATCGGCACATTACGCCAAATCCACTCTACAGTGGCTGACGGAGAATAACATCAAGTTCGTAGAAAAAGACATCAACCCACCAAACTGTCCCCAGTTGCGACCGATCGAACGCTATTGGGCAATAGTCAAGCGTATATTTAAGAAGGATGGTACAGTGTCCCAAAACATGACCGATTTTAAGAAAAAATGGGCAGCGGCATCCAGGAAGTGCACAAAGGTCACTGTGCAGAATTTGATGGCAGGTGTCAAATCAAAGGTACGGGCATTCTACAGAAATGAACATGATGACTAGTTTTTCCGTTTGGATCTTTTGTAAACATGTTAAGCTATAATAAACTGAAATAGTATGTTAATTTTAACCATGTTTTCATGCCTATTTTATTATTTGGAAGTTTATAACTACTTTTCGATACACTCCTTAAAGTGTTTGGGGAACGTTTGTCGACAGCCAGGAAGTCTGGATCGGGGGGAAATCGATAACCGGAAGCCGCTGAGACGACAAAAAGAGTTGCCGGTAGTTTCAAGCGAAACCCTAACCTACCTCTCCGAGATGCCGCAAATAAGCTGGGTGTATCGTCTACAACCGTGCATCGAGCCAAAAAACGAGCCGGACTATCGACTTACAAGAAGGTAGTGACTCCAAATCGCGATGATAAACAAAATACGACGGCCAACGCGCGATCCCGGAGGCTGTACACGACGATGCTGACGAAGTTTGACTGCGTGGTAATGGACGACGAAACCTACGTCAAAGCCGACTACAAGCAGCTTCCGGGACAGGAGTTTTATACGGCAAAAGGAAGAGGAAAGGTAGCAGATATTTTCAAGCACACGAAACTGTCAAAGTTCGCAAAGAAATATCTGGTTTGGCAAGCCATCTGTACCTGTGGCTTGAAAAGCAGCATTTTCATAGCTTCCGGGACTGTCAACCAAGAAATTTACGTGAAAGAGTGTTTGAATAAACGTCTGCTGCCTTTCCTGAAGAAACACGGTTGTTCCGTACTGTTTTGGCCGGATTTGGCATCTTGCCATTACGGTAAAAAGGCCATGGAGTGGTACGCCGCCAACAACGTGCAGGTGGTTCCCAAGGACAAGAACCCTCCCAACACGCCAGAGCTCCGCCCAATTGAGAAATACTGGGCTATTGTCAAGCGGAACCTAAAGAAGACCAAAAAAACTGCTAAGGACGAGCAGCAGTTCAAGGCAAACTGGCTTTCTGCGGCGAAGAAGGTGGACAAGGTGGCTGTACAAAATCTGATGGCAGGGGTCAAGCGTAAGGCCCGGCAATTCGGATTTGGAAAAGCGTAAGCCTAACTGAATATTTTTCCTGAATTTTATACTAATTGAACTTGAAAAAGAAATTTAATTTGATTTTTTAAATAAACGATTTCACCGATTTACACGCGTTTTCCCTTGACCAAATTTTGACTGTATCACCCTTTAGTACGGTTAGATCAATACGACGAATTTGTAGTGCAAAGGTAAGAAATTGTGTTGAAAATCTGACTGCACATTAGTTTTACGAAATTTAAGTCTCCGAAACGTTTTTGTAGCTTTTAATTCTATTCAAGTAGTAATTTTATTTGCCAGGATTTTATTTTCTTGGTTACTGCGTCCATTTATTGGAGAAATTAAACATCTGTTTACGTTTGAAGTCGGATGTCTGCAGAATGTGATGAATATATGTACTATGGTGAGCATAGGTTCCGCTTTCCTATATCACAGAACACAACATGTTTCTTTCGAACTGTGCAAGACGAATGGCAGCCACCGTAAATGTTGAAGCCGATTTCAAATTCTTGCCCTGTAAACGATTTCACATGAAAACCCATGGGGGAAGCAAACAGTTGCCGGGGAATAAAACCATCCTTTGCAATTATCAATTATTATCCGGATTGTCCTGGAAAAAGTATCACCTTGAACAGAACGAAAGTGAAAAGCCATGCTACTATAGCAGACATTGCATTATCATAATAGGCTTATGTCACGAAAGCGACAAATTTTGATTGCGACAAAAACGATTCCTTTCATCAATTTGACATTCCCGATTGCCAGCCTTTTTCCTCTTCAGTCCCTATCGGCACAATGAGCGAAATCTTCAAAAGTCGTGGATGATGGGATGGTAGAGTTCGAGGGTTGAGCTTACTCGAGAAATGTCACAATTCATTACTATTCCAGGTGGTTCCCGAGCAATCGCATCTTCATTTTTATTACATGCTCTAATCAGATACGAAAATACCTTCCCCACCTCTTCCATTCCCGGATGTGTACGATCCTATGCTGTGGTGCCAACGCTCACCATACATGTTGCCTTTTACCTCTCGCTTGATCTTGTCCTTTTGCTATCTGTTTAGGCATGAATCGGAGTGGTACTACTACAACAACAACAACAACCTTCGTTTCACCTTGGAAATCACGTATATATCTTATCAGATAAAAAAAAGTTGGAGAACCTTCCGAAAACTCTCTTGCGAAGGGAAACATACAGCAAAACCATTTGCTAATACACCATTCCATTTCCTTGAAGAGTTTTATCTCTTAAGTGTTTATCAGGGGAAAGTGGAAATGCAAAAGAAGCCTTTTAAGATTATGTCCAATATTTTCGCACCGGTTGTGTGATGCGTGCGGTTGAAGAACATTTTGTGCTATTTTATTTCTATAAGGCGGAAGTTTATATTTTTTTCTTTCGGTTTCATCGAGGAGAGTTTTTCCATGGTACCGTGGCATAAAAAACCAAAGTAATATAACTTATTCCCCAGCCCCTGTATGGGAAGGACTGTTCTTGCAGCGATTGCCATTTTGAAGCAAGTCCATTTTATTTAATTGATGCGGAGTAGTTTATGATGAGGTAGAAACGTTTTATCGGACCAATTATATTTAATGAGGGTACATAACATTCAACACTTTTCTCCGCAATCTCGGTAATCAGGTGAGTTTCCTGAGTTCGAAAGCACATCACAATGCTAGGGTAAGAAAGCATGAAGCACCCCAGTGAACAGTAGGAAAAAGGAACTAAATGTGGCAAAGATATATAATCTTCCGAAAATGAATGACGGTTCTGGTTTCAAAACCACGAGTAAATATCTGTTTGGTTTCAACAAGAGTGTGGTGTAAATTTCCATTAAATTGAAATAACGCTGAGATCTTAGATGTTGTTGTGTAACACAAGTACCACTCGCCTGCTGGTTTGCAAGTGATACTAATTATAATTTCTTGAACATGAGACTGGCTCTACGTAGACTGGAAAGTGTGGCAATTAAAACCTTGCAACAAAATATGGTAATTGGGAAGCTTAGTGGTATCATGTGAAAATGTCAACTTATTCGGTTCACGGGCAGTACTTTCCAAAACGGCGCGAATGTATCAAAATCAAAAAAATCACATCAAAGCCGAATTAAATTTGAGTTATATGTAGATTTATTATGTCGAATAAAATTGCATTTGATTTAAATCAAATGATTCATTACTTTTGAAGTTCAAATTTTATTTCTGGCCCATTGTCCAAGAGTTCAAAAAAGCATTCACAAACGTCTGTAGACTTTGTGAACAAATGTACTGGAAGAAATAAATCAATCACTTGGTGTGACAACGCTTTATATATTTTATATTATTCTCAGTTTGACAAATGCATCGCGCTGAATACCGAGAGTTAAATTATTATTTTGAGCGAAATGCGAGCGTTGCTACGCCTGCAACTGAATGAATGAACATTACATAGAACTGATGCTTTTTTTTTTAATAAGTTTTTTTGTACATTAATTGTTATGTTATGTATTCTCCGTGCGAGGAGTAATGATTATGATGTAGAAGGAGAAGTTCGCTCATCACCATGAGGCACCAAGAGTGGGATGTTAGGCAAAGATTGACGTCCATGGTTCGAGTACCATTGGATACATGCCCTTTCGCTCAATTTTCAAAAACATCTGTTAATTTTCCTACCTGCCGCACTCTGACGGACCTTTCAACACTTTCTCTTCACATCTTTCATTCTAGCCAAAAACATTGTTGTTCACTCTTGGTGCCTCATGGTGATGAGCGAACATCTCCTTCTACATCAAGTTTTTTTGAGTAATAAGGAGTTCAAACTTCTATCAGAACATTCTTCTTACCCAGCCACAATACTAAGTTTGTGGCTTAGTTACCTGGATAATTATCAGGATTGGTTAAAATTTGTGTTTGAATTTGCCATAGAAACATTTCTTGCATTCAAAAAAACCCCGCATACCATTTTTGATTCCATTTGCTTGATTAGTTCTCAAGCTATGCGGAAATTTGTGTTTCATTTGTATGCGAGCCGGAAGGGGGAAGCGGTCCCAAACAATCATAAGAACCTTCGCCAGCCCCAAAAATACCTGCAAACATATGTTCACTCCGATCGGTCAGACAGACAGTCAGACAGGAATCCATTTTAATATAAATAAAAATCCTGTTTCCAATAACCCCCACATGCCGAATGTGGTTTCACTTACTTGAATAGTTCTCGAGTTATGCAGAAAATTGCGTTTCATTTGTATTAGAGCCCCCCCCCCCCTTTCAGAGGGCAAAGGGGTCTCAAACCACCATAGAAATATGTCTGACCTTCAAAAAAATCCACATGCCAAATTTGATTCCATTTGCTTTATTAGTTCTCGAGTTATGCAGAAAATTGCGTTTCATTTCTATGGGACCCCCCTCATTAAGAGTGGTCTTAAACCACCATAAAAACATTTCTCTCCTTCAATACCTCCATATGCCAAATTTGGTTCCATTTGCTGGATTAGTTCTCGAGTTATGCAAAAATGTGTGTTTCATTTATATAAGAGATCCCTTCCTCCACTTTTAGAAGTAGGAGGGGTCTCAAATCATCATAGAAACATTTCTCTCCTTCAAAAACCTTAATATGCCAAATTTGATTCCATTTTCTTGATTAGTTCTCGAGTTATGCATAAATTTGTGTTTCATTTGTATGGGAGCCCCCCCCCCCTTCAGAAAAGGGAGGGGTCTCAAATTAGCATTGAAACAGTATTCATCTACAAAAACCTCCACATGCCAGATTTGGTTCAATTTGCTTGATTAGTTCTCGAGTTATACAGAATATTGTATTTCATTTGTATAGGAGCCCCCCTTTCAGAGCAAAGAGGAATCTGAAACCATCATAGAAACCTTTCTTGCCTTTAAAACCTCACACATGCTAAATTTGGTTTCTTTTGCTTGGGGTCTCAAACCACCGGAGAAACATTTCTTGCCTACAAAACCTCCACATACCATATTTGGTTCTATTTGTTTGATTAGTTCTTGAGTTATGCAGAAAATAGTTTTTCATTTGCATGGGAGCCCCCCTTTCTAAAGGCGGGAGGGGTGTCGAACTATAATAAGATCCTTTCCCGGACCCAAAAACCCCTGCATACAAATTTGCATAGCGGTAGGGATAGTTCTCATGTTTGGTTTAAATTTGTGTTTCGTATGTATGGTAGCCCCCCTTTTCAGAGTGAGGAGAGGTCTTAAATAAACACTTCTCGCCTTCAAAAACTCACCCATACCATTTTTGGTTCCATTTGCTTGATTAGTTCTCGAGTTATGCAGGAATTTGTTTTTCATTTGCATGGGATCCCACCCTTCCTAGAAGCGGGACGGCTCTCGAACTATCAGAAGATGCTTTCCTGGACCCAAAAACCACTGAATACAAATTTGCAAAGCAGTAGGTATAGTTCTCATGTTTGGTTGAAATATGTTTCATTAGTATGAGAGCCCCCCTTTTCAGAGGGAGGAGGGGCTTTGAACCACCATAAAACATTTCATGCCTTAAAAAACTCGTCCATTCCAAATGTGGTTCCATTTGCTTGATTATTTCTCGAGTTATGCAGAAATTTGGGTTCCATTTGTTTGAAAGCACCCCCTCCGCCCTTCCTCCTCATATGACGGAAGAGTCTCGAGTTATGCGAGGATTTGCGTTTCATTTGAATGGGTTCCCCCCCTTTCAGAAAAGGGAGCGGTCTCAAATCAACATAGAACAATTTTTTGCCTTCACCACCACATACTAAATTTGGTTCCATTTGCTTGATTAGTTCTCGAGTCATGCAGAATAGTGTATTTCATTTGTATCGGAGACCTCCCCCCCCCCTCTTTTAGGATGGGAAGGGGTCTCAAACCAACATAGAAACATTTTTTGTCTTCAAAAACCACCACATGCTAAATTTCGTTCCGTTTGCTTGATTAGTTCCCGAGTTATGCTGAATATTGTGTTTTATTTGTATGGGAGCCCCCCCTTTTATGACGGGGAGGGTTCTCGAGCTACCATAAACACCTTTTTTGCCCTTTAAACTCACACATGCTAAATTTGATTTCTGTTGCTTGATTAGTTCTCGAGTTGTGTAGAAATTTGTGTTTCATTTGTATGGAAGCCCCCCTTTCCAGTGAAGGGAGGGGTCTTTCACCATCATAAGATTATTCTACGGCCCCAAAAATCTCTGCATACAAAATTTCACGCCGATCGGTCCTTCCGCTCGCGAGTTAAATCGTGACAAAGGAAACCCCAACTCGTTTTTATTTATATGGACTTTTTTTTATTTGAAAGAAACTTTGCAAACGCGTTTGGCTTAGGAGGCTGTGCATTTTCCGCGCTAACATAGTTTTTTTGTGACTCAAGAGTCAGTTTTAAAAAGTGAGTAAGCATTTTGAATAGCACTTCAATTAATAATTTGTAGCTCGAAAACCTTTGGTTGTACAAAAAAACTATCTAAGGACAAGTTGTGATCCTATATGTGGAGGTTCTGAAAAAAAATATTTAATGAGAAAAAAACGAAAAAATTCGACAGTTAACATGAAAATTTAAATAGGGTAGCGGAACCTATCTTGAGCTAATGAGCAGACCTCAAGTGGAAATCGGTGAATATGCACTGAATACCGAACACTGAGTACACACACAATATTCACAATTTATTCGTTCACTTACCGTTAATCATTTAGCAACACACAAAACATTCGATTCTGATAATTTTCTTCCAATTTAATACGGAAAAGTTGTCACTGCTGTGTATCTATTTTTATAATATCACGAAATATATAAATCCCATCGGTGCTATATTATATGTTTTTTCAGCATGAATTTACATTTTATTATTTTCAGTGTATTTTTTTGCTTAAAGAACACTTAATGACCTACAACTTCTTCTCAGACGACATTTTGATCAGAGTAATCGTTTACATGTTATGTTTAAAAAAACATATTTTCATAAGCCCTTATAAGAAATTAGTCTAGGAATTTTTATATTTTTTTTTATGAAAAATGTTATCTTGGGTATAAACTTACATATGGGAAAAATTTCATTAAAACTGTAAACAAAAACAATATATGTTTCAGCGTTTCTGGCTGGAAATTCTCTATAAGAGTTTGCAACTCTATTTTCTTTTCTTTTCATGCGTTGTTCAGTTTCTTTGTTTACAAAAACCTGATCACTAATGGAAAAAATTCGAGGATAGTAACTCTTTTAGTGCTGCTGATGAAACATGCCATCCCCAAGATCATTAGGTGGCACTCCTGTATCTAAGTTAAACATAGATGCAACCAAATCTCATTCGAAAAGAAGAAGGTAACGAACAAACAGATGCTCGGGTAAATGTTCAAGTTTTGGCCATAGTTTCCTATTTTGGCCACCCCTCAGAAAAACGTTTATATGAAAACCTTTGTGCATTTGGCGAGAGAATGGTATGTTTTCCCACATCATTGCGATTCGAATCAATATTCTAAACGCATCTCAGGACCTCCAAACATGATGAAACCTTAAAATATCGTCACAACATGACCAGAACAGAAACATGGCCAATACTGGGGTATCCTTCCAAGTTTGGACTAATTTTGTTGATTTATGGGGAAAAGTTATTAAGAAATTCAGCCTTCATAAATTATGTATAATTTCTTCAGACAAGCAATTTCCACGAATGAGACTTTTTTGGGTATTGTTCTGCAACCACGGTGGCCGACGTTCTACCGAGTGAAAAGCTTTCCTGTTTGGCTATGGAAAGCTATGTTACTTGGAGACGATTATTAATCCCAAAATAAATAAAAAAAAATAGCCAGCGCTTAAATTCAACCCTTCGTCTTCGGTGACATGCCCGTTCAGAGAAATTACATGCAAAAGGCCAAAAAAAGACACACTCCAAACAACGGTACGGTATCGAGGGACTTTTTACCCTTCTGTAATTTAGGGCGTGATGAAGGTTGGTCCGGATCCCTTGTCCAGGTTTCGGGTGAAAATGATTTTCTTATCAACCTTCGTCGTAGTGTATATTCGAGTTTGTTCTCGGCTTGAGGGAAGCTACAGGCTCGGATACGGAAGGACAGTAAAATTGTCTGAAATTAGCAAACCAAACAAAAAGTGACTGCTGACGAGGTCCACCCAGAACGTGTTTACTACTTTTCCACCCCGGGTCATGTCTATCGGTTTGAGAAATAATGGGACTCGGATGCGATGTAGCACATTCAGCTGTGGGTTGGAAAATTGAATTGCCATGTCGGGGTCAAGAGATTTCATAAATAAACGCTAGCGTGGGATGCACCAAAATACTTAACATTTGAAGCTACTGGTTGAACACAGCTCATGAAAAAATCATCACCAAAATATTAAATCTGCTTGTCGTAAACTTTCAAGTTAAAATTCATTTTGAAGAATTGATGGGTTACTTTTTTCTCAGGAGAAAAAATTTCAAATCATTTTGCTTAAATTTCGTTTTGGTTTTTGAGTGCTATTTGCCGGGGCCGTATATTTGACAATGAGCCAAATTAATTGTGAAGTGTGCTTGTTGGACTTGTCCGTCGATTCCGTTATGTGGACGTGTATTGGATGTACACGCACGCACGTTTCACGCCGCCTGTGTGGGTGTGACGGTTCCCCGAGGCTCACTTCGTAAATTTAAAAAGGACAAAAAAGCTGTTGAGCCGTCGTTATTTGTGCTACCATGTGATGATTGTAGCCGTAACTTTTGAGGTCAACGTTCTTACACAACAACAAAAGCATCTGACTGAGCAAATAAGTGAACACACGGAGGTTATGCATCGACTTGCTCTCCATCAGGAGAAGCGAAATTTAATATCGGAAGCAATTGAGAGTATGGAAGTTATTCTCACTAGCATAAAAAATGAACTGTCACCAATAAACCGCAACAGTAATTTGACTGAAAGCATTATGATGCTATAAAACACTTAACTTCTTGAGTTGACACTAAATTCTTTTTTTTTTTTTTTATAATCATTTATTTGCACAGGCTCAATCGAATTAACTTTACAGAGCCAAATTTTCATATTTTTTTACATCATTTATCTTAAAACTAAAGTTAGGAGGAAAGAGCCGATTACTCGCGGCCGTCTCGAGGTTAATAGGAATTACAAATTACGGATGGGAAAGAGGGTGGGAATTTAAAGTATGGTTTACATAACACATTAAATTTAAATTCTAAATTATCTAAACACTTATAACTATACAATTTATGGTTTTCTTTTGACTTGAACATTTCTTGAAAAAGAAAAAAAAAACACACACATACACACACATAAAAAAAAACTTATACTAAACATACATGTTAAACTAACTACAATCTAATACTAATGTTAGTCAAAAACACATAAATGAGTTTCATGTACTCCAAATCACGTACAGCCAAAATATCTCGAATTGGCACATTGGGTTGTCTACCTCGAGCCCGAAGGGAATCATAAAGTTCAGATCTGACTCCACAATGTTCAGCACAAGACCAAATAACGTGGTCTGCGTCTTGATAGCCTTGTCCACACTCACAGAGATTGCTGTCGCTCAGCCCAACCCGGTATAAATGAGCGTTCAAAGAATAATGATTGGACATGAGGCGAGACATGACACGAATGAAGTCTCGACCCACATCCATCCCGCTAAACCAAGATTTCTTCGACACCTTTGGGATGATAGAATGTTGCCATCGCCCCAAATCTCCTTTACTCCATTTATACTGCCAGCTGACGAGTGACTGTTGACGAAAAATAGGAAAAAATTCGTTGAAGGCGATTTGTCGATCACAAATATCGCCTTCCATAGCGCCCACCTTTGCAAGCGAGTCCGCTTTCTCATTGCCCGGAATCGAACAATGAGATGGGACCCATACAAAGGTGATGATAAAATAACGCGAAGATAAAGCACTTAGAAGCTCCTGTATTTTCATGAGAAAATACGAGGAGTGCTTTACCGGCCTCAATGAGCGAATAGCCTCTATAGAACTAAGACTATCCGTGAAAATGAAAAAATGATCCGGTGTTAGTGAGGCAACAATTTCTAGCGTAAAATGTATTGCCGCTAATTCAGCGACATACACGGAACAAGGAGCTTGAAGTTTACGGTTGGCGCTATAAATTTCATTAAATATACCAAAGCCTGCTGACTCCTCTATCAAAGATCCGTCAGTGAAGAACGATTTAGTGGAATCAACTTGGCCAAACATAGCAGCAAATATCACCGGAGCAATCATAGGACGATGATGCTCTGGGATTCCACGAAGCTCCTGCTTCATGGATAAATCAAAATGAATCGAATTGTCGAAATCGGAGAAGCAAACACGATTGGAGATGTTCGGCGAAGGGCTGACATCCTGTGTTATGTACAAATGGTACAAGGTCATGAAGCGGGTTTGAGGATTCAACTCAAGGAGCTTCTCAAAATGTTCGATTACCTGAGGGTTCATAACTTCACACCTGGTGAGGAGCCGGAGAGATAATTCTGTAAACCGATCCGAGAGTGGCAACATGCCAGCCAGCACTTCAAGACTCATGGTGTGAGTCGAGTGCATGCAACCTAACGCGATACGAAGACACCGATACTGAATACGTTCCAGTTTAATGAAGTGCGACCGAGCCGCTGACTGAAATCAAAAACTACCGTATTCCATAACCGACAAAATCGTTGTCCGGTACAACGTTAGAAGATCTTGCGGATGCGCTCCCCACCAGGTTCCGGTAATTGTGCAGAGAAAATTGATCCTTGGCTGGCACTTTCGCTTCACATACTCAATATGGGATCTCCAGGTGCACTTTGAATCGAACCAGACCCCAAGATATTTAAATGACATAGAATGAGTTATCGGCTTACCCCAAATTTGAAGCTTCGGTTGTGCAGGGTTATGCTTCCTAGAAAAAACTACCAACTCAGTTTTCTCCGTAGAGAATTCGATACCTAGCTCTAGAGCCCAAGTAGACAAATTGTCCAAGGTATCCTGTAAGGGTCCTTGCAGATTGACCCCATTGGGTCCCGTGACAGACACTACGCCGTCATCTGCAAGTTGTCTCAACGTACAGTTGTCACATAGACAACCATCAATGTCTTTGACATAAAAATTATACAAAAGGGGGCTTAAACATGATCCCTGGGGGAGACCCATGTAGCTAAATCGTGAAGCTGTAGAGGTTCCATGAGAGAAGCTCATATGTTTCTCTGACAGCAAATTGTACAAAAAATTGTTCATTAATGGTGAAAAGCCACAAGCGTGGAGTTTATCTGAAAGAACTTCAACAGATACTGAATCAAAAGCCCCCTTGATATCCAAGAATACAGAAGCCATTTGCTCTTTTTTAGCAAAAGCTAACTGAATATCTGTGGAAAGCAACGCGAGACAGTCGTTCGTTCCCTTACCCCTACGGAAACCATATTGAGTATCTGAAAGCAGGTTGTTCGTCTCAACCCATTTGTCCAGACGGAAGAGGATCATTTTCTCCAACAACTTTCGAATACAAGATAACATCGCGATGGGTCGATAGGAGTTGTGGTCGGACGCGGGCTTACCAGGTTTTTGAATGGCAATAACTCTCACCCGTCTCCAATCATCCGGTACAATGTTGAGTTCCAGAAACTGATTAAACAAGTTCAACGTGCGCCTCTTCGCGACGTCTGGGAGGTTCTTAAGCAAGTTGAACTTGATCCTATCAGCCCCTGGAGCCGTATTGCCACACGAAAGGAGTGCGAGAGAGAACTCTACCATTGAAAAGGGTTGGCTAATCTCATCTATCGAACTCGTGTTTTCGCGAGGAATCATCCGTGCCGGCACAGAATCTGGACAAACTTTTCGCGCGAACTTGAGGATCCATTGGTCCGAGTACTCCTCGCTCTCGTTGTTCGTAGTTCGGTTACGCAACCTTCGCGCCGTGTTCCAAAGAGTACTCATCGACGTTTCACGCGATAGCCCGTTCACGAATGTTCGCCAGTAACCGCGTTTCTTGGCCTTGATGAGGCTCTTAAGTTCTTCGCCTTGATGAGGCTCTTCGAAGTGCTCAGGTGTTCCACGTCTACGGAAAACTTTAAACGCGTCGGACTTTTTACGGTAAACCTCGGTGCATTGCTGATCCCACCATGGAGAAGGAGGTTTCCTGCGAGATGACGTCCCTGGAACTGGTCGAGTTTGAGCTTGAAGCGCGCTGTTTAAGATCAGGTTGGAGACTTCCAGCGGTGAAAACCTTTCTACCGTCGTTACGGCTTCATCTACTGCTGTCTTAAACTTTGTCCAATCGATGTGACGGGTAAGATCATACGTGACGTTGACAGATTTCGACGAATTGAACCCGGTGGCAACCGAAATTTTTATGGGCAAGTGATCACTACCGTGGGGATCTTGAATCACATTCCATGTGCAATCCAACGATAATGAATTCGAACAAAGTGTGAGGTCTAATCTACTGCCAACTGAGGATGTACCAGCCAAACGTGTTACTTCTCCATTGTTGAGAACTGTCATATTGAAGTTGTCACAGAGGTCATATATCAAAGAAGAACGGTTGTCATCGTACAGTTCTCCCCAGCCTGTACCGTGAGAGTTAAAATCTCCCATGACCAACCGCGGAGCAGGAAGAACCGAACAAACATCTGAGAGTTGTTTTCGGTTAATGGAGGCTCTTGGAGGAATATAAACGGAAGCAATGCAAAGGCTTTTATTTTTAATAACAGCCTGACATGCGACAACTTCAATACCTGGAATAGGAGGAAAATTCACTCTATAGAAGGAGTAGCACTTTTTGATCCCCAAAAGTACTCCCCCTCCACGCGAATCCTCACGATCAAGACGAATAATATTGAAATCATGAATCGGAAGATTGATTTCGGGAGAGAGCCATGTTTCACAAAGAGCGAATGCATCACAACCGGTAGTGTGAGCTAAATATTTGAAAGATTCCAATTTAGGAATCAAACTTCGACAATTCCACTGAAGAACAGTGATCAAATCCCCGACCTCATTTGGAAAATTATCCATCGAAGGAAATGATAGCTGCAAGGATGGGCCACTTTAATGTTAATTTCTGCAAAAAAGTTTTCACAGTGGGAAGCATTGCCATAACAATGCTTTTGAGAGGGTCAGAAATTTCGAGGTACTTAAAGATACCTTCGGCAATGTCATAAAATGAGAACAGCCCACTAGAAGAGGGGGCTTCTGTTCTTAAAATTGGGGCTTCAGGGGTTTTGGATGTCCCCGGGAGAGATGGAAAGTCCTGGGTGTAGTTAGTACTACGAAAACCAGGTGGATTAGGATTTTCCTTTTTTCCACCTTTTCTTGAATTGGGCAAGCTGGTTTTGGGATCCGGTTCAGCAATTTTCCGTGGGCGGACGCGTCTTCGCTTCCGTGAAGCACCTTCCGGAAAGCTGAATGATGTTCCCTCTTCAGCCAAATCAAAGTCAGACTCGTCATCTGACAGAGGAGCAAAGGGATTTGTATTGACATTGGGTGATGGTGAGGCTTTCTTCAGCATTTCGGCGAAAGATTGCCTGGAACGCTGTTTTAGCGAGCGTTCTAATTTTTCCCCGCGTTGTTTGTACGCCAGGCAAGATGAGAGAGCATGTGGAGGAGTTTCCTTGCAGAAAGCGCATTTTGGTGTGCTGTCTGCACAGGCGCCATCCTCGTGCTTCTCCCCACAATTAGAGCAGCGTGCCTTATTGCTGCAATGGGAGGTCGTATGTCCCATCTGCTTGCACTTTTCGCAAATCATTACCCGAGGTACAAACAACCGCACAGGTAGTCGAAGTTTTCCCAACTCGACGTATTGAGGGAGGGCTGAACCAGAAAAAGTCACACGAAACGAGTCTGAGGGGGTAAATTTCTTTTCACCCTTAGTGATCGATACGGTGCCTAGTTTTCGCACATCGAGTATCTTGACTGAAGGAAGCAGAGGGTTCTTAAATCGACCAACCCCTGCTTCAACAGGATCTCAGGGGTCAAACTCGCTTCGGAGACCACACCTTCTATCTCAATACCTCGAGCTGGGATGTACACTAAATACTCCAGTGTAAAAAAATGAGAGACAGCAATTTCGTTAGCTTGTTTAAGGTTGGACACAACGACTTTTAACTTATTGTGTCTCACCTTAATTATCTCGGTCACGGCCGAGAATCGTTTCGTCAGATCGTTTGAAATCTGGTAAATGTTGAGCGGTTTCGTTTTGGGCCGAAAATAGACAACCCAAGGACCAGATGAACTATCTGGATAAGCACGCGATCGGGTAACTTTGAGAGCTACCCCATCATTTTGCGCCATAGATGATTCATCTTCCGATAAATCATCCATGGCTCGCTTGTGGGAGCTTATGGCTCAACCACTAACGTAGTTATCTACAATCAATCACAGATACACAAATTAAACCTAAGCACACACACACTCACACACTCTCAGTCACTCTCCACAGTCACACAAACACAAGAGCGAGAAACAAAAACTTATCTTATATACTAATAAAAAACTTATCTTATATGTATCACTGATCTACTGCAGACAGGCGACGAATGTACTGCTGCTGCTGCCGAGCGACGATGAGTGGCCGCGTGTACCGTCTAGGCGTGGAGCTGAACGATGATGATGATATTGTTGGTCGGTGGTGGTTAGCAGATGAACGATTGCACGCTACACACAATGGACTGCTGGTGTGCGTGCCGTATAGATGCGGAGCAAAATGGCTTTTAGATCGGGGCAATATTGCTAATTGCAATTAATGACGTTGTTGCCCTGCTAGATCACACAACGTTTTCTTCTTCAGAAACGGAATTTCACTCGCGATCAAGAAAAACTAAATGAAACTGACTTGAACTGATAATAACACCTACTTAAAAACTTCCAAAGCTACGGAGAGCGGATCGAACGAACTGTACCGTTCGCTTGTTCACTGGGCAATGACACTAAATTCTGCCTAACACAGGTCGCGGGCCGAATTCTACTTTGTCAGTAACATCACGGGCGACACTGTTATTTTTGTGTGGGTTTTTAACCCATAAGGTTTTGTTTGAACAGTTCTTTGTTTATTAGCCACTAAACACTTCGTACGCGATGATATTAAAACAGATCAATAAAACAATTTTAAATCATGGCATTTTTATTTTATCAATACATCTTTATGTAAGTAGCAAACAAACAAGCCGCTTAAATTTACCTTCTGCTAACGATGCAATACGTAGCTTTTTCTCCAAGTGTTCATCAGAAAGCTTATTTCTGGCTTTTGACTTAACGGTCTTCATGAGAGAAAATAGTTGTTCACAAATATACGCAACTCAGGAAAAGATTCTACCGAAACGTATTTCGAGTGGGATGTTAGAATGTCATTCACCTTGAACTTTTTACTCAACTCGATGTCGCATTGCAGTTGTATAAGCTCCGTTTGAAAATATTCCGGAGCACTTTTAGCAGCAACACTAGAGCTTCCATTTCCCGGCGATTTTGGCATCCCGGGATTTGTTAAATTTAAATTCTATTTTCCGGGATCCCAGGAGAATAGTAAATTGTCTATACAATGTTGAAAATTGTTAATTGCGTTTTATTTAAGCATTAGTCAAATGGAATAAGCATTAAAAATGTAACTACATTGATACTTTGATCAGAAATGTAGGAACGCTTCTTTTTGCAAAATTTGCAAAATCGAAGAAAAATGTCAGTAGATGTCGGCTGGGGGATTTCAAGATGTCAAAAAGTGTTTGCAGATTGCTCGTCAACTTGTCGGTCAATTCGTACCGCATGGCTTCTTTATAGAATTTTTTTCCACGGTCTGCTGACTCAATTAAGTGATTTCTTTCGGAATGTTCTCTAATAGCAATCTCCAATTGCTAAGGAATGTATCGAATATAAGCTATCCACATACATTTGCGTTGTACGCATGTATTTGTGATGGTTTTTTATGCTCTGAGCACTGCATGCTGTGCGTTTGACTGTCAGCTTTCTTTTGTTTAGTTGTTTGTGCGGTTCAAATTCTGCGTTTTCAAAATCTCGAGTACATTTTCGAACAGACGTATCTGATTTTGTAAACAAAGAAAGGAAGTAAGATTCACACGTTCAATGCTTGAAAACTTTAGCACTTCCATGCAACCTAAGGACACCAACACAAGCAATAACATTAGCCTTTCATGATGATGATGCTACTTTCCGTGAGGATGATGAGAGTTTTGAGAATTTTATGTTTGAATCTAACTTCCCCTCTTTGTTTACAAAATCAGATACGTCTGTTTGAAAAAGTACTCGAGAAATGTCGCGCATTGAAAAGGAAGTGAAAATTAAGGTTCTGGACACATGGTTAAGTGAGAAGGGTATTACTATGCGAAAATTGGCGAAGCGGTTTGGAATTCATCATGCGAGTGTTAAAACCATCATTAATAAGTTTGGGGAACACTATTCTTTGGATGAGCTACCAGGAAGAGGCAAAAAACCCGGTTCATCCAACCCGAAACTGGATCAGAAAGTGGTATCTCTAATCATGAAGAACAAATCAATGTCAATATGTGATTTGGCCAAAAAAGCAGGAACGAGTGTCGAAATGATCCAGCGTATCAAGAGGCGAAACCACCTGAAGACCAACAAGAAGCAGAAAATCTCGAAACAAAGTGCAGAACAGAAGAAGCGACCAGCAACAAGGGCCCGGAAATTGTATTCGCGTCTTTTGCAGCGTCCGGATGCATGCGTTTTGATGGACGATGAGACCTCAAGGAGGACTCAAAAACCCTTCCAGGTCCACAATACTTTACTGCGGTCGTTGGGGAGGAGGTGAGCGATGTGGACAGGTCGATTCAAGTGGAGAAATTCGGTCGAAAGGCAAGCAATATGTTCCTGTGGTTTGAAGTCAACCATTTTTTACACTACCGGAACTATAAATGCGGATATCTATCGATCTGAGTGTCTCCAGAAGAGATTGTTGCCTTTATATAAGAAGCATAGTACACCTTCACTGTTTTGGCAGGATTTAGCGTCGGCTCACTGTGCCAAAACCACTCTCAATTGGCTTGCGGAAAAGGGTATAGATTTTGTTGATAAAAATATCAATCCACCAAATTGCCCTCAGCTTCGATCCATCGAACGTTACTGGGCAATCATGAAGAGGGTCTTCAAGAAGACTGGTAAGGCAGCTGGGAACATGCAGGAGTTCAAAAATATTTGGGCTCAAGCGTCCAGAAAATGCGATGCAACACTTGTCCGGAACTTGATGAAGAGCATTCGATCCAAAGTTCGAAAATTCGTGAAGGAATAACTTAAATTTCATCAGGTCTTCATTATGTTCAAGTTTAACCTCGTACAATAAAGGATCAATTTTTTGTATGAATAAAATATCGGTTTTCAACATAATTTGAAAGACAGTTTGTGGATAGCTTATTTTCGATACACTCCGTTCTACCAGAACTTGATGATCATTTGTAGTTCTACCATTTCTAGTTCCCAGTTAGTGTCTTTCAGGAATTTCATCATCTGCGACCTAGAACTCATTGCAGGGGGTAAGTCACTCGACCACCTTGTGTTACCACCCTAAAAAACACAATCCGCCACACTTCAAACACACTCGCCACCACATGAAAGATAAATTCATTTCTGGCACCACTTACATGAATCGATTGTTTGTATTTGTTTCTCTCTCGCTTACACAAATACAATTCAGACGATGCATATGTGAGCATGTATTAAACGTCGAAACCGTGCATGGTTGCCAATAAGCATAAATTTCCCTTTTTTTTTTGTAAAACACAAAAACACCTTCTGCCACCCCAGAAACACATTCGTACACGATCAACACAATTATTGGCATTTCGCTAGTTGAGCCCATATGCTTATTTAAAAAAAAAATCATCAATGAAACCAGTTCCTTATTTCGTCGCGAACAGATTCTGGCGTCAACTGCGTCATATAGTTCATTGGAAATGCGAATGCTGTGTTATTCTGCTGCTTAAGTTTAGAAATCAGCAGATAGGTGTTGGCCAAGTTTGGATTTTTCAGATATAATGCTAAATAGTGATGTAGAAGGAGATGTTCGCTCATCACCATGAGGCACCAAGAGTGAACATTAATGTTTTTGGCTAGAATGAAAGATGTAAAGAGAAAGTGTTGAAAGTTCCGTCAGTGTGCGACAGGCTGGAAATAAAACAGATGTTTTTATTTTAGGAAAATTTAGCGAAGGGGCATGTATCAAGTGGTACTCGAACCATGGACGTCAATTTTTGCCTCACATCCCACTGCGGGGTAGGTTGTAGGACGGACTAAGTCCGCCACTGCAACAGGCAAAAATTGACGCATGGAAAGACGCTCATGTACCACTGTGGCTTGTATAGTTATTCTAGCGATCTATTGTGTGCACTCTGTTTATTGATGCGCATATGGAAGAGGAACTCTCTCCTTGTTTGGGTTTGTTTTGATTTGCAACGACTGACGATCACTAAAATTTTTCTCGTCGTCTCCAACGTAGAGACCTCGGAGAGAAACACCGTGAAGCGATGCGATATTACAAATGCTGAATGGTTCAATTCATATGAGAAACGAGAGAAATTTAAATGCTCTCCTCGCAGAATACTTTGCACGACGAATTCTAGGTTTTTTTTCATTAGGGCAAATCTAACGTTGAGAGTTTCTCTCCAGGCTCACTCTTTTTCATTTGTTACAGCACCATTATAACAATATCGAGGCATTCTTTAGTACAGATCGAAACACAACAGTGCTGGCTAGCATACTCTACAAATCTAGGATTTTTTTTCTTTAGGGTGAATCTAACATTGAGAGACGCTCTTTGACTACTTTCTCTTTCATTCATATTCCAATCACCTCTACGTTTTTCATTCTACTATTTCTAGGGTTTTTTTCATTGGGGCGAATCTGCAATTGAGAGACTCTCTTTGATTATTTTCTCATTTATTCATATTCCATTCAGCGTTACCTTTTTCATTCAACAATTTGAAGAGTATGGTAGCCAGCACTGTTGTGTTTCTATCTGTACTAAAGATTTCCTCAAAATATTTATAATGGCGCTGTAATAAATGAAAGAGAGCGAGAGAGGAGAGAACCTCTCATTGTTAGATCTGCCCTTTTGAAAAAAAAATCAGAAAAATAGATTTGTGGAGTATGCTAGCCAGCACTGTGATCTTAACTAAAGAATGCCTCGAAAGTGTTATAATGGTGCTGTAATGAATGAAAGAGAATGAGCCCGGAGTTAATCTCTCAACGTTAGATTCGCCCTAATGAAAAAAAAAAACCCGAGGAATAGTAGAATGAAAAACGTAAAGGTGATTGGAATATGAATGCAAGAGAAATTAGTCAAAGAGAGTCTCTCAATGTTAGATTCGCCTATAAATTTCGGTAAGAAAATGGAAAGGAGAACGAAATGGTTTTGTGAATAAAGAGAGAGCTGCGACTTGTGTGCGAAATTTCAAATTCAATAAGCAGTGTCCCGTGGATTTATCCGACATCCATCTCGTCATTCACCGATTCGGTGCAAAACTGAATGTTCAGAAGAGCCAAAACTCGGTGATAACAAGAACACATTCAGTCACTCCGTCAGAATGTTTGCGATTAATGTGTTTTGTGTTGCTCTCCTCTTTTTATTTTGACTGATTAAGCCGGAGATCTGTATGGAAAAATGTGTCGGTAGCATCCTGAGTGAATGAAGGCAATCGGTGCGTGTCACCTTCTTAGGAGCGGATCGAATGCTTGTGTTCGTTCGTTCATTGCCTCTTCTCTTTATTAGTAACTAGCTGGCCCGGCAGACGTTGCCCTGCCCATAATTGAATTACTTAATGGAAAATTGGAGAAGGAGTTATAAATGAAAAAGTTTATTTGCAATAAGTATTAATTCCATTTATTTAGAGTTAATTTCTTACTGTTGTGTGATGATTTAATCAAAATGTGTTGCTTTAAGGTAAGGTTTATTGTCCAAGAACACTTATAGAACATTATAGATATTACCATAGGTGTTGGCATGAACTGTTCTCTTATTATGTTCGTTGCCCAAAACGAAGTCATTTGAAAACAACCATTATAACTCTGGATGTTCTGCAGAATATGTTTAGAATCACTTTCTGATCCAGAAACCAATGAGCGCAAACGCTCTGGTGGTGGATTTAGTGGCGTTACTTTAACTTTGCCACTTGCACAACACAATTCATTTGGTGTTTCATTTGGGAGCTACAATGCATAACAATGAGAACAAACTTCACTCATTGATTCAATGGCGATTGATATCTGAAATTAATCAAAGGATCATATTGAAATGCACGTTGAAGATTTTGCAGAATGTAGGTTTGCTGTCGTAGTCGTTTAGTGATGTATTTTGGGTACGATTGTCACCAGATCTTTCTGATGCTTCCCGATTACGCTTCTTTCTATCGCTTGTATTTCGACCTGCTCTCTCTTCTCGATCCAACATCGGTCGAGCCCGTGCCATTCGTTGTCGATCCAAGTCATTTTGAGTTGCATGCAGAACGTCTCATTCAAGATTTTGCTGCGCTAACAGTCGTGCGGCTGCAGCGACCAATATTACTTCGTCTAGTAGGAGGCATTGCACAATAATACTAATTGAAATTGAAATTGCAACATAAATAGTTTCTTCTAAATTTCTAGTAATATGTTCGTTTTCACTTTCCTGATGCAATATTAATATAAACAGTGAACGATACTAATATTAACAAAAATGTTATTATACACCTGTCAGATCAACATAGAATACAAAAACTAATACTCTCATTCTCCATCGAACTTCACTCCTATTTACATCTTGCTGCGAGATATCACCAAAAAAAACGTTTCAATTTATACGTGAACCTACACGTTTACACTGCCCAAGTAACAATTTCAGTTCTATTCCAGCCTTATAGCGCTCCTCCCGGCTTTGTTGATGAAACTACATTCAAAACTATTTTGTCCACCAATACCTCCTCTATGCATCTTTAAAGCCGAAATGTGTACAAAGTGGCCCACTCTTTAGACGGTTGTGAGAACAAATTAATAAAACCTTTCCAAGACCATAAAGATTTTGAAAATGTTCTAGTGAAAGATGTTATTATGAAAGATAATGCCGAATGGCCACAGCTGTCAAAATTCACGGCGATATCGTGGTTGGTTTTTGTTGTTCTGCTTTGTTCGATTCTCTGCTCTTCTGATTCATTCGACAGTAAATAATGGCTAAGAAAAAAGCTCAAGTGTTGCGGAAAATTATGTTTGAAAGCAAAATATATAAAACAAATTGAGTTTTTTTGTTAAGCATATCATGCTCCAAATCATATGCGCATTTAATTGTATGGTGAATATTGGCATGATGAGGGCTGAAAATTAATGCGCCTCGGAAATTATGCGAGTTTACAACATCAAAAACAAAATTTAAAGAAATATATTCGATAAATTAATCAAGAAACTTCTGAGAATTGATGAAATTCAATACGGTTATCTGAACGAATACCGAAATTTGCCTTAGATCTACAGTTCAATTGTATGACATTTAAAATTTAGTATTTTTTTTTTTCACATTTCAATTAATTCATTCATTCCAATATGGCGATTGCAAGAAATCACAGTTTTAGCAATGGTTACTATAAAACTATCTGATCGCTTGGAAGCTTTTCAAATTGCCAATTAGACGTTTAATGCATTTACTGGAAGCAAAATGGTTTTAAAATGCTTTTTCAACTGACCATAATAAGATAATATGAATGAGTCCTAAAACGGTATTTCAAAACAGCATTTTATGATTTTACAAAGTCAAAATAAAAACTTTGATAGGGATAAAATTTTAGAAGTTAAGGTTTTAAGATTGTTGTAAAAAAGCTGTGTAGGTTCTTATAAACCTGACTAAAATTTGAAACCTATTGGCATCTCTTGCTGCCATAATAAAACCGAATTGATTTCTGGTGGCTTTCATAAAACTTTAATAAAACTTAGTAAAGCTGGATGGTTTTGGCAATGTTACTTGGGTGAGGTTGCTTTTTACGCAGGAATGAGTGCGCTGAAAAAAAAATCCTTGAAAACAACTGAGTAGCTCCTAGAATTCACGTACAAACCCGTAATTTACGAAAACCTCGTAAAAAGCAACAAAAGTGATTATTTAAACGCGTTAATGACAAAATCTAAGTGAACAGTATCTCCTCGCGTGAATTCTGAACACCACGTAAACAAAAACTCGCATAATAAACGACTCCAGTGTATTATCGTTTTTCGCATAATTTTTCAAAAAGTCCTAAATAACAATGAGAGATTCGCTCCTCTCTCGTCCTTTTTTTGTTAATTAAGACGCCATTATAAAATTTTCCAACGGTTTCTCCTTCCAACTCGATGGATGGTGTTGTTGTTTTCTATTATGATATTTCCATACAAAGTGAAAATTTAATTTAAATGATTTTTTTTACTCTCCCGAAAAAATTTCGTACATTTTTTATTTTAAAAACCTGTTGGAATTCAAGACGAATCAAATGAAAAAGAAATCAAGTAATTCCATTGAGTCGTTCGTGAGTTATGCTGTCACGAACGGACAGCATTTCATTTTTATATATATAGATTCGTGTGTTCAGCAAAGACCATACAATTGAATAATGTTGTTTTTCGCACTTACTTTATGCTGTCAATTTTTTCACACACTGGCTGTACATTAACTAATGTGCCATTAACATGCTTTTTAACGGCAGACGTGAAAACAGCATTTGACTGCATGAACACAAACTAGCAACGTATGTTGCGTACAAACATCACAATCCAACTCGCGCGAAGTCTTAAGAGACTGAAAATTCTCATTAACCCTTGTGTGATCGACAGGGTACCCGGGTACCTTTTCATGTTTTAGATTAAGAATTTTCATAGTTTATTTTAAACCAGGAAGCTGAAATTTAGTGAAATCTTAGTAATACACTAATAGGCAAAATAAAGTGCCCAAATTCAAGCTGTTTAACCGAAAGCGGCGGGTTCGTGTTTGGTGCAGATCGGGAGAGGAGCTTCAGGAGCGCCACATCCATGCGCCACGATGAAGCATGGAGGAGGAAATGTGATGGTCTGGGGGTGTGTTTCGTGGGGTGGAGTGGGAAGCATTGTGAAAATCGACGGGATAATGACAGCAGATTCTTACATCAACATCCTGCGAGAAAATCTGGAGGTTTCGCTGATCCAGACGGGCTTTGAAGAGAAATTCGTATTCCAGTAGGACAATGACCCGAAGCATACTGCCAAGAAGACCAAGTCTTTGTTCCGGTCTTGTCGGATCAAACCGCTGGAATGGCCTCCACAAACCTCCGGACCTCAATCCCATCGAGAATTTGTAGGCGATTCTCAATGCCAGGGTTGACAAAACTGGTGTTACCAATAAAAATAACTATTTTGAAGCCCTGGAGCGCGCCTTGGAAGAGGTAGATCCACAGCACCTAAAGAACCTGGTCGAGAGCATGTCGAAGCGCCTGCAGGAGTTCCTGAAGGCCAAAGAAGGACACATCAATTATTGAAATGCTTTTATTTTACTTTAATTTATGTTTTCTGTAGCCTAAATGAAGTGGACACTTTATTTTGTCACTGTTTTTTTTCAACACAAATTGATTTTTTTATTTTTAAGTAAAACTTTTATTTTTTAGTATTGCATGAGTGAATATTAAAAAGAATAAAAAAAATATGATATTAAAAAAATACAGTGTGTTTACTGTAATTTGAACCAAGTAAATGAGAGAAATTGAAAAAAAAAAAAAAAAAAAGGATGGGGTGGGCATTTTATTTTGCCTATCAGTGTAGTTAGAAGGCAACTTTTTGCATAAAAACATTTCGTATAGTATCAAGGGGGCCGAAAGGGGGATTTCGATTTTTGCTACCCCTTAAGTGATCGACAACCCTGTCCCGGGGTACCCACCAAATTCAAATGATTATAACTCTGGCTTTTATTGAACGATTTTAATTCTTTTGGCACCGTTAGGTTCCACAACTCATTCGCTTAAGGGACATTCTCAGCAATGACCATTTGAATGCATCTGGTTCCCGTTAATCCGGGTTACCGGGGCTGTGTTCCGGTACGGAAACACAATATCGGAACATCTATTGAATTTGCAGGCATGTAAGTCTATCCTATTGTGGGACATATTAAAACTTGTTCCTAGAACGGCCATTCTGTAACAGGTTCTCGCGGGGCCTAGACTGGGCATAAACATATTTAGAAAAAAAAGCCAGGCAATATGAGTATCAAAATTCATGAAATTTCTCCAGTAGGCTATTTCTCAACCATTTGTCGCTATCTGATGATTTGTCGTTGGGCCGGTCATTCCGAAACGGAATCTGTTCCGGATTCACAGGTCTTAGGACAAATCATCAGATTGCCACTAAACGTTGAGAAATATCCTACTGGAGAAATTTCGTGAATTTTGATAGCAATATTGCCAGGGTTTTCTACTGATAATATATTCATGGCTACTCGAGGCCCCACGGGAACCTGTTCCGGATTCACCGGTCCGAGGACTAATCATCAGATAGCTTCAAAACGTGAGTCAAAAGAATAAAAAGTTTTAAAGTTCCAAGTTATAAGACAATTAAGAATTGAAACTGAATGTGTTATGTAAACCATACATCAAATTCCCTCTTATCTTCCAATCCATCAAATTCTGGTTCCTATTAACTTCAAGACGGCCACGAGTTATCTCGCAAATATTATCCTCAAGTGATCATTACAAACTGTCCATTTGGTTCAGGCACTTTTGAACGTTTTCACATATGAAATCTGCGGCGACCAAGTCGACAGTACGTGCCCATACCCCTTTCTGAACTGGGAGTTGGCACAGATAATGCGATCGACTGAAACATGCAAAGTTCAGCACAGTTTCCGGTACAACATTATTTCTTTTTCCAATCGCCACCTGACCAAGTAATTGTTTAAGCTTCACAAAATCTCGTTTATTGCGTCGATTTCAATCTGCACGACACAAGCATGTTTTTTCCTTTTTCATTTTCTGCTATTTTATTGGTGGCATGTTCGAAATGTTGCGAGGCATGACTTCTATTAGAAAGGTATTCAGCCCTAACCCCTCCGCGGTCGCAGGTTAATATTTCATTCAGCAACCAACTGGAAAATACAGAGTGTTTTGCTTCTCGAACGCCGCCGCGGTAATTGGCTGATGAAATTATTATTCATCTGGAAATGCATAATTACCACCTGGATGTACAATGGCCCCTCAACTTGTGAAACACGAAAGAAGTTTGCAGTAAACTTTCTTCGAGGAAGTTCATAGCCACTGGAAGGTTGTACATCGGGACAAGGTTTACATAGTTAGAAATTCAATTTTATATTCTAATTTGTTGCATTAAAGCTGGCAATAAAGCACTGTAATTAAGTGATATACGAACCGGATCATTCATTGGCCGTGCCGACAACAACGGATACAACTACCTGTACCGAATTGTGGTGAAATACTGAGCCACTTACTTCTTGTTGCACCATAAACCGTTTTACTCTTACACCTTTCTTCGTTATGGGGCTCATTATTGTGACGGTGATAGAAGGGTTGAAGTGGGTTGTTCGATCGCAAAAACGCTGATAACGCTTGGCACACCTCTTATAATTAAGAAAAGCGTGAAAAGCGTGTTTCAACCTAAAACCTTCTCAGACCACAATGGAACCCGACCACTTCTATTTGGAAAATAGAGATATATCCCGAATTAGCTACATTGGATTGGATTTAATGGAAGAAGAGAAATTGCAATGGCTAGACGATACCACCTACAATTTTGTTCTAGACGACTATTGATAAGTTGTGTTGGGCATAATTTCATAAAAAAATTTCAATATGGACTACACAGATTTCAATGGATGTTAATAGAAATTTTTAGAATTGTACATTTTGTCAAGCTAACAATATCTTAATTTTTTTTTGAGAGGCTTTTGACTTTTGGCATTGCTCATTTCTTAGAACCATTCCTAACACAATTCTCAACTTCCCCTGCAAAATACGACCCTGCGATTAAACCGTGCAATATGGAAAACAAACAGGTCGTTTTGTACTGCATGGCTTAAACAACAGGGTATGTTGTGTGCAAGTGGTCTGCAAAAGAGCGTCAGCACATCCATTCAATGTTCACCTCAGGTATATTGAGACCAACGACAATATTGTGAACGTTTGCCGCTGAGCAGTTGCGAGAGAGTTTGAACGCGAGGTCATAAAACTGACGTTTACAAATGCAAATTGCAGTAAAGCTAGCAGCCAATGGCGTACACCACAGGATATCTGCTGATGGCAGCGGTTTTTAGTTTCCAAGAGAATAAGCCTTTACACAGCAACCATATTCTTAAGAATGGTTTCTTTGGTGGTATAAATCATTACATTTGCGTGCGTAGAACACTTTTTGATATGTCTTCACACGTAAAGCATTGACTATGTGGGTGAAAGTTGATATGCTATGGAAGCGGAACCTATCTTGAGCTCAATAAGCAGACCTCCATTGGAAATCGGTGAATATGCACTGAATACCGAACACCGAGTACACAAGTTATTCACAATTTATTTTTTCACTTACCGTTAATCGTTTAGCAATACACAAAACATTCAATTCTGATAATTTTCGTCCAATAATACGAAAAAGTTGCCACTGCTTGAATCTTTTTTAATAATATCACGAAAAACATTAATCCAGCTGTGTACATATGTTAATCGTACTGATTTTAATCTAGAAAATATATAAACAAGTTAACGCTCTTCACTACTAGACCCATAAATGAAGTAGATCATTTGACAGCACTTCACGTGTGTTGGGTAACATGCATATAACCAAGACAAAATGAAAGGGTTTGTTTCTAATTTCTTCATGAAAATATTGACAACTAGACTCACCATCCCGTTGGGCATATAATGCTCTATGAATGATTGAACACACACACTAGCGTCGGTGTGTTTGCTATACAGTATGTGAGCAGTGCCGCTAAATTCAACAGAGATGTGAATATATTATTAAATGTGGAATTTTATTTCTCGGTAAATATTGCAAAAATCTACAATTAGAAGTATGTTATTATTTATTGAATCTAAGGAAAAATAAAATAGTTCAACTTTGGGAGATTTGTAGCACTCCCACAGAGAAGGTGATATTGAAGTTCTGCCAAACCCATTTCATTCGAATAAGAGTCATAATAAAAATAGTTTGGCAACATCAAGCGATTACGTCGATCGTAAACACGGTGCAGAATAGGTGCAAGCGTATTTAAATTATTGTGAAAATTAATCCCATAGTTTTCTGGTATGTTATCACGTATTCGTAGATTCTCGTGTGGCTTGTGTAATAAGTGAAGTGTGATTTTTATGGTTTGTGAAATTACGCAACGAAAATGTGTGCAAATACAGAGACAACTTGAAGTCTCGCTCGAGTATATTCGCTAGTACGCACTATGGTCCGAATGGACAAATTTCGCGACAAAAATCGATAACTCGAAAACCATTAACTTTAGACAGATGGTGTCTTCGGGAGGTTTGATTTTTAAAATAAGATCTATCTTTTGGTTTGGGTTGTGACAAGGGTGGTCCTTTGATGTTCATAATAAAAATTACAACTTTGTATTCTTATGATTAAGAGGATTTTTGCTTCAACAGAATTGTAGATATTTTAATTTAATGAAACTTTGCTGAATATTCTTTAAATCTATCTCATCTACGTATCGTTTTATAACAGTTTTTCTAACTTTCCTTTGCTGTTACTTTTTTATTTCAATTTGAACTTGAAATTTTTGCAGAGATTACTTTTAGGGTATAAAATGACGCACATTTTGAAAATAAAAGACAGTTGCTAGTTATTGTATTAGAAAAAATGTAGGGGTTGAAGTGTAAACAAATATACGTTTTTGCAAGATATCTTATTCGTTTATTTGCAAATATTTGCAAACACAGAGTACGTGAACTGAACGTAAAAACTTCCATCTACAAGATCTATGCAAAATTGTGTGTGCCCTGCTGTCCCCTTTAGGGAAAAAAATCTTTTTAAATTTGGTAGTTTTGCATTTTTTCTGCAAAATTTTCGATCAGCAGCATCAATAATTATCACCAAAGACCGTCGCAACTGGAGTTTTTTATGAAAATGTTTAAATTTTTATATTAATCCATCTCCGTTAATTTATTAACATTCATATCACAGACAAACAGACATAACACATCGATCATTTTTCACTACAAATCATGGTCACTAACACACCTGCGCCATCTGTTGAGCACGCTGTGATGGATGATAAAGCTGAATAGATGGCAGTAGTAAGTTTCACTTAGTTCCACAGTTAGTGTGTTTCACTTACATTTTGACACCTGTGAGGCTGATGCCTTCACGCTTGTTTTATTCTGACACTATTGTTCGATAAAAAGCCAATTTTTCTTCATGTTGTTAGCAAACAAAAAATTGTTCATTTAAACCAAACTATGAATAAAACGTATTTTTTTCTTAATAAACCTTAAAACCTTCAATATCATCAGCAACATCTTCATTTGGGGCATGGGGAACGACACATCGGGGGATGCATTTTATTTTAGAAGTTTACCAAAAGGTGTAATGATAGCATTTCACCAGATAAAAAACATTATGAATGTTGCATACAATATACGAGACATTTGTTCTATGTACAAAATCCATGTTTACGAAACGAGTGAAAACTATGTAACGAAAATAAGATTTAAGTGCGGAAATAAGAACGCTGTCGAGAGTTAGAACCAGTCTTCACGAACACACGAGCGGCGCTGAGCTTGAGCTTGGCTCTCACCAGTGCGCGTTCATCCAATACGCGCTCTCCTTCTCGTGTTTATGTTGATTGAGCACATCAAACATGAGAGCAACAGATGAACGCGGTGTTCGTACTCAGATTCGAGCTCAAGTGCAAAACTTGAGTTTGAACATCAGGCGTAAAACTCGAGTTCAAGCGTAGTTGTTGGTGCCTCTGCTCGATCACCGACAGGCGGAGGCAAAGGCTGACTGACTACGTCTTACAGCAAGGGTAGGGTGACAATTGAAAATCTAAAAATTAGCGACCGTCACGAAATATCATTATCAATTAAACGCTTATAACTTAATAAATGCTAGATAGATTTTCGAGGTGTTTACACCAATCGGTGGGATATTTCTCGCGTGTCAATTCAACAATCAAACATTATCCACCAACAATTTTAAACTATTGAAAATAACGAAAATAAAGGGTGACGTCTTATAATGTTGTTTTGCAGGCTTAATTTAGACCGATGCTAAGAGGACCGAGAAGGTTTTAATTCAAATGCAGACCTCAAATGACCGATTCAATTTTGAGAAAGTTTGTTTGATTTGAATTTGTCTAACATTACTTTCCATGTTCCTACCAATTGGCAGCCAGCGGTGGCTAAAACAATTTTAATCTTCTCTTCGTTGCATACCTTGACCATTGTGTACAGTTTACAAATGGCTACCGTCACGTAAAATTGAAACACCGGACACTAATATCTCGACCAGTTCTTGATTGATTTATTTTTGAGTTTTTTGCTCTTATCAACTAGAGATTTTTACGAGTGCCATTTTATTTACACAAGTATTCAAGCCGTTATAAATAAGAGATGAATATATTTCGCGTACATATTCATCAATCGGCGTGGGGCGTTCCGGCAAGGATTAAAAAAATTCCTATCACGGACAATGTTTTGATTTTCGAACATGATATCCCGTAGTAACATTCTCTGCATATTCCAATACGTACTGCTATGAACAGTTATTCTGATGTGTTAACGATTCGTGTTGGATAAAGTTTTACTTATAGGAAGAAATAAGTTTTGAGAAACAGTCTGAAAGTGAGAATAAGTGTACTGCCTAATGGTTTTGATGTCAACCGTATACGCAAATTTCGAAAGTGCGTTAAGATCGAACATACGGAACATGCTCCGAAACAACCATGTACCGATGCCGAGTGAGCTCCTGTTTATTGGGAGAAACTAAAAGCACTCGAGGTCATATCATCATTTAAACCAAACGGCCGTGTTTAGGATTACCAAATGCTTTCGAAAGAGTGTACAATAAAATTTCCCTCAATCTTACACTTGAACACTTTTTCATGATCATCAAACGAAAAAAAAACGTTCCTTGATGTCTGCCACAGTTTTCTTAGCAGATAAAATACTATCGAAGACAAATAAGCTCAAGTAACAATAAATTGTTAAAATAACAATTTAACACACAATATTATGAAATTGAATAATTTTACGAATTGGTGTAAAATATTGGATAAAACAGGTTTACAAGGTTTATTTCATAGGCAAATGAAAGCATTTCTATGCATACTGTTTTGGGTAGAATGAAAATCCGAAGTCCAAAAAAGAAAATCATCAGGTCATCAGGTCTAAATATTTTACTTTGAAAGTTTTTTGAAACAAGTGCACAGCAACATACAAATGAAGCTTTAATTTAAGTTTTGTTCATCAGTTTTACTTTTTATCCAAATGAAATCTCTTCGTCTTAATGGCAAATGAAAACTATTTAAATTATATTTCAAACGATATTTGAATAATCATTATAAGTTGAAAATATCGTTTTGAACAAAAGAATCTGACACTTTATTCAAAATATTCTCCATATGTAGATATTACCATATATGTTCAACTGTTATTTCTGTGCTGCCATGTATATTTTTATCATTTTGCAAGTATAAGGAAAAAATGAGAAAGATTTTTCGTTCCATTTTTAAATTTAAAATCGTTTTAAAATTTGAAAAGTTGTTGGCAGTGATTAGTTTTTCTTAATTTTATCATTCATTGAATAGTACTTATGAGATGAAATTTTTCAGAAGCAAAAAAATTCTCATCTCTATGAGAGGCTCTAGGAGTGGAAAGTAATTTATTGCGATTTGATCCTCTCCCAATTATCTGTTGGGTTGAATTTTGGCATTTGCCGACTATTTTACACATTTATTTATTCAGTATTTATGTTGTTGAAAATCATAAACTTGTTTTTTAAATAACTTTTGATTGTTTACCCGATTTAATTATTTTGGACATGAAACAATCTTGAGACCTTTCTCATAGTTTTCTTCTACTACGAATAAAATCGTATTTTCTCACAGAAAGTAAGCAGTTGGGTAACTTTGTAATATTTTTTTCTCATACATAGAAGAAGTAAGCATTAATTTGAATAGTCAATCTTGAAAATTGGTCGAAAGGGCCAAAAGTTAAAAATTTTCAAAATAAAATAATAGCATTTTTAGAAATCGTGATTTTCTGAGCCACTCCATCCTGGGAATGGTCACCCTACTGACGATATAAAATTTTACAGGTCTTATTATTTTCGATACGACACAAACCTACCAAATATTTGCGAGCTCTGCAAGATTGTACATCTAGTTTTCATGGAACCAGAGGAAATATACGAAATATCAAGAACCGATTTTCAGACTCAAAAGTACTTTATCTTCATTGATTTTTTTCCCGTTTGGATCGATATTCCGGTAGAGAAGATCTTATATTCGCGAATAAACAACTTAAGCACAAAGCTATCAAACCTCTATAGGGTGATTGAAAACCGGGCGGCTTCTGATTAAATCCCTGTCCGACCGAAAACAGTTTGAGTGTATTGAACGCCGCAAGGAGCAAAAGGGAATAAAAACAATCTTTCGGATATGAAGCTGATCCATGCGCAAACATAGATGTTTTGAGCGCGGCTGTGAGCGCCGCTGCGAACATGGCACAAAACATGAGCACGAAGCTTACGCTCGTGTTCATGTTCATTTTGATGAGTGCATGTGCGCACTTCAAGAGAGTGTTCATTTGAGAGTGTATACATCATCAAACATCTGCGCTCGGCTGCACCTAGAAGACTGGTTAGAACCTAATGCACAATAATCAAGTAGCCTCTCACGAGTCAATATGGTTTAGTGATAACCACCACAGACTCAATAACGGCTCATCCTAAAAATACAGGATCGAACCTCATGTCAGAAACATTAAAAAAAATCGATTAACGATTCCTCGTGGTTGCGGTTATTTTTTTTAATTATATTTTGAGCCGATAAAGTAGATCTTTCAGTCGTTCATGCAAACACCAGAGATATGTTTCTTTTTTATTGGTAACAAATTACTCGTAGCTTTTTGTATTGTTTTCGTAGAATGAAAGAATGTTCTTTCTGTGCCACTAAATGCTAAGTGATTTTGACAGTTGCGCGTGTGCCATTAAATACAAAGGTAGGTTGTTCACGCCCGAACGTGAACGACATCTTACAGCAGTCAGCAAGCGGTCACGTGCATGCCACACCATTGCAAGTCGATAGTTTCACCCATCTGGCATGCAACGGCTGAGTGATACGACGATGACGGAAGCAGAAAAAGAAGCAAAAACAGCATTTTTGACACTATAAAAGCGGCACAGAGAGCAGTGCCAGTATCAGTATTTTTTAAACCTTTGTTAAAGTAAGATCGAAGAGCAATAAAAACATGCAGTACTAAAAAAAGTGTTTTAGTTTCTTCTGACGGCCTCCGAGACAGCAGCGGTCCACCCGACGAGGAGAGTTGGTGTTTACAGTCCACCTGCAACAGAGTTGTTGCCTTGACGGAGTTGTGGAACCCAATCCGCCCTTTTCAGGGCAAGAAGAGTTACGTGTTTCCCCACAAGCTCCCAAAGGAACACTCGTCTTTTCCCCGGCTTCCTACTTGAGCGGCACCCTTTCCTTGCCTGACGTGTCAGGACGTGTTTCGTCATGTCGCAAGACAGTAGTGAAGCCCATCGCGTCGTTTATTCCTCGGAGCCTGGCATGACATTGGTCCATCCGAACCGGATTTGAGTCACCTCATGCGTGGATGCTGAGCCTTGGGGGACGTTGGAAGAAGCTAGTAGTGAGTGAAAACTGAAAAAGCAAAGTAAAAGTGAGTGAACTGGACAATAAGCGAGAAAAAGACATTAGTGCAAAGTGCAGAAAGTATATTGTGAGTATATTGTGAAGAAACGAGTTGTGAATAGTGCCGAAATGGGTCTCGATCACACACCAAAGAAGACCGCAGTGGATCCTGAGCACCTGCAGCTGCTCATCCACCAGCGTGGTCAAATTAAATGAAGAGTTACGAAAATTAACAACAGCCTGGAGAAAGCCGAAGACGACCCATCGCAAATTAGTGCATCGATGTTAAAAGTGTACGGTAAGAAGCTTGAAATCCACTACGCCGAATACAACGAAGCCCACCGTGAAGTGATTGCCTTAATTCCACCGGCCAAAATGGAAGAGCAAGACGACAAGCTCGATGAATTCGATGTCTTGCACACGGAGGCGCTCAATCGTTTGGAGAACCTGAACGAATATTACACCAAACCGGCGCCGACTGCAACTGTTTCCAGCGGAGGGGCCCAAGTTGTAGTGCAGCACCATCCCCTCAAGGCACCGATACCGTCGTTCGATGGCCGTGTGGAAAATTGGCCCAAATTTAAGGCAATGTTTGAGGACCTGGTCGTGAAGAGTGGTGATTCGGAAGCCATCAAACTGCACCACTTGGACAAGGCGTTGGTTGGTGACGCAGCCGGTCTCATCAACGCAAAAATGATCCGAGACAATAATTTCGTTCAAGTGTGGAAGCAGTTGTGTGAGCAGTTTGAGAACAAGCGCGTCATTGTTGACACCCACATCGACGGCTTGATGCAGCTGAAACCAGTGGCGAAAGGCAGCTTCAAGGACCTGTTGGAACTGACGAAATCGTGTGAGCGTCACGTCACCGGACTGGAGTACCAGGGCCTGGTGGTGGACGAACTATCCGGGCTAATCATCACGAAGCTGTTGACCGCCCGCCTGGACGATCACACCCTGCAGCTGTGGGAGCGACAGCAACAGCACGGTGAGTTGCCCAACTATGAGGACACGGTGCAGTTTTTGAAAGGTGAGTGCCAAATTCTAGAGCGTTATCAAAACTCTCGCCATCCTATTGCGGCGAAAGAGCCTCTATCCAAACATTCTCATTCGAAACCTGTGAATCAAAAAGTGCATACTGTTTCTTCCTCTAACTCAGAAGCCCAATGTAAAAATTGTGGTGAAAACCACCGTCATTTTGAGTGTCCCATTTTTGCAAAAATGCCTATCCCAGAGCGCATTAACAAGGTGAAGCAGCTGAGAATGTGCTTCAACTGCCTCCGATCTGGCCACTGCGCCAAAGATTGTTCATCCAAGCGTAATTGTTCCACTTGTCACAAACGACACCATTCCCTCCTCCATGAAGAGATTCCTCCGAAATCTACTGAGACCGAACGCCCTTCTGAGAAGAGTTCTTCCAATGTTGCTTCCGACGAAGTTTTGAAGATCGTTCCGCCGGCAACCGCCAATCCCTCGTGTTCCTGCAACCATTCGCAAACCGTGAAGACTGTGATGCTGTTGACTGCTATCGTGAATCTCGAGAGGGCTGATGGTCAGATAGTTCCTTGTCATGCAATGCTGGATAGTGGTTCCCAAGTATGCTTTGTGTCCGAAATGATCGCCAACAGTTTGATGATTCCAAGAGAGCAAGTGAACGTGCCTGTTACCGGAATAGGCGGAGCAAAAATCTACGTGCGAGATAGGCTGCTTGTTACAATGCAGTCTAGATGTTCCAATTTCTCTACCATCGTTGAATGCCTTGTAGTGCCCAAGGTAACCGGCATCATCCCTTCTGTCAAAATCGATACTTCCTCCTGGCCGATTCCAGTCGGAGTTCAGCTTGCTGATTCTACGTTCCACATGCCTGCTAGAATCGACATGCTAATCGGTGCCTTGAGGTTTTTTGAATTGTTAAAGTCTGGTCACATCCATCTTGCTGATGGTCTCCCTGAGCTGCACGAGACTTATCTGGGCTGGGTGTTCTCTGGAGAATTCCGCAACGAAGTTGCCAATACCGTGCTAGCCAACTCTGCTTCACTTGATTCCATCGGTGAGACAGTGGGTCGGTTTTGGGAGGTTGAGGACATTTCGCAATCCGCGAAGGAGGAAATAGAGACAGATTCGTGCGAGGAGAATTTCCGTTCTACACACAAGCGAACGTCTACCGGGCGGTACGTGGTTTCACTCCCCTTCAGATATGATGTAGCAGAACTCCAGGACAACCGATCCGTTGCTCTTCGTCGTTTTATGATGCTCGAGAGACGGTTTCAAAGGGATCCAATCCTGAAACAGCAGTACGCTGGCTTCATTGCTGAGTATGAGGCGCTAGGTCACTGCATGGAAGTCGATGAATCCAATGACGATCCTTCTGAGGGTCGTTATTACTTGCCCCACCACGCGGTATTACGCCCAAGTGGTTCGACGACAGAGTTGAGAGTGGTTTTCGACGCTTCCGCCGGGTCTAATCCATCGGGCAGGTCTCTCAATGAGGTACTTCAGGTCGGAGGCGTCGTCCAGAGTGATTTGCTGAGCATTCTCCTTCGATTTCGCATCCATATCGTAGTGTTCACCGCCGATATAGCGAGGATGTGTCGGCAAATACTGATTACTGCAGAACACACCCGATACCAACGAATTTTCTGGCGAACAGACCCAAACCAACGACTACGAGTTCTGGAGCTCCTAACTGTGACGTATGGAACAGCATCCGCGCCATTTCTGGCCACGAGATGCCTAGTTCAGCTGTGCAATGATGAAGGAAGCCGTTTTCCCCTTGCGGCTAAAATTATCACCGAGGATTGTTGCGTGGATGACGTTCTCTCTGGCACCGATACTCCGGCTTGGTGGTTTCCCTATCCACAAGTGGAGTTCAAACTGTTCGGAGTTGCTGGAGCGGATCCCCGAAGAGAGTCGAGAAAGATTGGTTCGTTTGGATTCTACTGTGGACAGCGAAGTGATTGGGACGCTTGGTCTTACCTGGAGCCCAGGTTCGGATGAGTTCTTGTTCATCACGAAGCCCAAAGATGACACGCCCAAACCCTTCACCAAGCGAGGGGTTTTCTCGGAGATTGGACGGCTTTTTGATCCTTTGGGCTTGGTCTCTCCCGTCATCGTGGTCGCCAAAATCTTAATGCAAAAGTTGTGGACTGCTGGTCTTTCTTGGGATGAGAATCTTGAAGGAGAACTGCTTCTTTCCTGGTTGAAGTTCCGTGATGCGCTGCCACAAATGTGTGAGATGAAAATACCCCGACGAGTTATCCTTTCTAACGCCGTTGCCATGGAGATCCATGGATTCTCTGATGCCTCAAATCTGGCATACGGCGCAGTCTTGTACGTGCGAGCTGTGTTTCCCGATGGAAAAGCCGAGTTGCGACTGCTTTGCAGCAAGTCAAGGGTAGCTCCAATATCCGAATTAAGCATTCCAAGGAAAGAGTTGTTAGCTGCTCAACTTCTGTCACGACTGGTTGTGAAGGTGCTCGGAACTATGAAGGTGGAATTCAGTGACGTAGTTCTTTGGTCTGACAGCCAAATAGTGCTTGCCTGGCTACGCAAGCCACTGACCTCCCTTCAAATCTTCGTGCGAAACCGAGTTTCGGAGATCATCACTGAAACCAAGGACTACACCTGGAAATATGTGTCTACTAAGGACAACCCCGCGGATATTGTGTCAAGAGGATCGCTACCCAAAGCAATGATGTCTAACGAGTTATGGTGGAAGGGTCCCTCGTTCTTGCAATCAGCAAGGTATGAATTCGAGCCACCACACCAGATATCGGATGAAGAGTTGCCCGAGATGAAATCCACTCCCCTCGTCACTGCAGTTGTCTACAACGTCGATGATCTTCCTGTGTTTGCCAAGTTCAGCTCGTTCCGGAAGCTGCAGAGAGTAATCGCTTATGTACAACGTTTCATCTCAAACTGTAAGTCGAAGGATCCGAATCAACGTTATCTAACGCGTTCCCTCACCGTTACCGAGTTACGGCGATCGTTGGAGACGATCATTAGGGTTGTGCAACATGAAGTATTGGGAGATGAAATCAGCCGCATCGAGAGCAACGAACCATGTAAACGGATTACATCACTGAACCCCGTGTTCCAGAATGGACTACTACGAGTTGGAGGCCGACTGAAAAATTCACCCGTACTGACTATAGCCAAACACCCGTATATCCTGCCGAGGCACCCGATTGTCGATCTTTTGATAAGAGCATACCATCTCGAGAACATGCACGTAGGCCCGTCAAGTTTGCTGGTGATTCTTCGAGGCCGATTTTGGTTGACAGAAGGTAGGTCTGCTGTACGAAAAATCACGAGGAGTTGCGTTACTTGTTTCCGAGCCAGACCAACGATGACGAATCAACTGATGGGAAATCTACCCGCTAGCCGTGTGACTCCTGCCCATCCATTTGAAGTGACCGGAGTGGATTATGCGGGTCCGGTGTTCGGGAAACAGGGACGACGAAAACCAATTGTGGAGAAGGCGTACATAGCTGTTTTTGTGTGCATGGTGACACGAGCTGTGCACCTGGAACTAGTCTCGGACATGACCACGGAAGCGTTCATTGCAGCATTGCAACGCTTTGTTAGTAGAAGAGGACTACCGCGAGAAATGCACTCAGACAATGGGTCAAATTTTCGGGGTGCCAAAACGGAACTGAATGAGCTCTACAAACAATTTCGGTCTCAACGTGCCGTGAATAGAATTGAGGATTTTTGTTTGTCGAAGGAAATTGCTTGGTATTTTATTCCGCCGGAAGCACTGAATTTTGGAGGCCTCTGGGAGGCAGCCGTTAAAAGTGCTAAGTACCACCTTAAACGCACTTTGAAGGACACTCATTTGACATTCGAGGAATACGTAACAGTTTTGACACAGGTTGAGGCTATTATGAATTCTCGTCCGCTCTATGCTACCTCACCCGATCCTGACGATCCTGAAGTGCTGACACCTGGTCACTTTTTGATCGGGCGACCGATAACTGCCGTTGCGGAACCGTGCTACAAAGACATTACCGTAAACCGGCTTGAACGATGGCAGTTCCTGCAAAAACTACGAGAAAACTTCTGGAAAAGATGGAAGAACGACTATCTACAGAGTTTGCAACAACGGACCAAGAACCATATTCGGAAGCATAATCTTCAACCAGGGATAATTGTGCTTCTGGAAGATCAAAATATGCCACCGATGAGTTGGAAATTAGGGAAGATCGTTCGAACCTATCCAGGATCCGATGAACTGGTTCGTACGGTCGACGTAAAGGTTGGTGGCACTGTTTACAAGCGTCCAGCATCGAAGATTGCAGTGCTTCCAATCCAGGATAATCAACGTTCCGAGAATTCTTCTCAGCCCGGGGGTGAATGTTCACGCCCGAACGTGAACGACATCTTACATCAGTCAGCAAGCGGTCACGTGCATGCCACACCATTGCAAGTCGATAGTTTCACCCATCTGGCATGCAACGGCTGAGTGATACGACGATGACGGAAGCAGAAAAAGAAGCAAAAACAGCATTTTTGACACTATAAAAGCGGCACAAAGAGCAGTGCCAGTATCAGTATTTTTTAAACCTTTGTTAAAGTAAGATCGTAGAGCAATAAAAACATGCAGTACTAAAAAAAGTGTTTTAGTTTCTTCTGACGGCCTCCGAGACAGCAGCGGTCCACCCGACGAGGAGAGTTGGTGTTTACAGTCCACCTGCAACCGAGTTGTTGCCTTGACGGAGTTGTGGAACCCAATCCGCCCTTTTCAGGGCAAGAAGAGTTACGTGTTTCCCCACAAGCTCCCAAAGGAACACTCGTCTTTTCCCCGGCTTCCTACTTGAGCGGCACCCTTTCCTTGCCTGACGTGTCAGGACGTGTTTCGTCATGTCGCAAGACAGTAGTGAAACCCATCGCGTCGTTTATTCCTCGGAGCCTAGCATGGCCCCGACATAGGTTCCTTAAAAGAACAAATCAGTTTCGTTGCAGAAAACAACGAATAGATTTATTAGTCCTACCTTCGGTTTCATAATATAAACGGAAATTAATTCTCAGTGTATGTCAGAAACATAAAAAAACGCAGAACAAATCGAAGTGGTAGCGCTTTTTTTCAATTTCATTTTGAGTCTATAAAGTAGATTTGTCGGTAGTTCACGCAACCACCAGCAAACGTTTCCTTCTAATTTGTAACGAAATATTCGTTGTTGATTTTATTGGTATCATACAATGCACGAATGTTTTTTTTTTGTTTCAACACATGTTTCATGCGTTCAAAAAAAACAACAGAATTGCAATCGTTTCAGAAAACAACGAATAGATTTCTTAGTTCTACCTTCGATTTCGTAATATAAACTAAATTCTATTTTCAGTGTGGTTATTGTGAACCATAACGGAGCTGAAGCGCCATTTTGGTTTCGTAAATGAAGTCGAAGATTCCAAAAATAACCGTATTACATCATATTTTCCAATATTTGGAAGATTTTGCGAAACAAAAACTGCCAAACCGGATTCCAAAATAACGTCATACGCCGATTTTTAGTCATTCTACGCCGCGTTTGATAAAAAATATCGATATTGCCGGGTGACAGTATTTATCAGTTTATACGCAAAGTAAACCGATATCTTGATTTCCAAAATGTGGTCAAAGATCTATTTTCTGCCTTTATACACCTTTTCCGATAAAAAATTATCAATTTTGCAGGGTTTTTGGCAGTAACAAATGCACCAGATCCAGCCGTTTGCTTCAAAGCACGTCAAAATATCAAAACATAAACAATCGAGGGGTCTTTCGACGGAAAGTTATCAAGAACATATCGATTTTTGTCATTGTTTTTTTTCTATACAAATTGATTTTCCGGTTCTTTAAGTCGAACTCTTATTTTTATAATTTTTCCATAAGTGAAACTTGAAAAAAATATATAAAAAGACAACCAAATAAATGAAAGAAATTTAAAAAAAAGATGAGATGGGCACGTCTTGGTTCCAGTTAAGCTTGCCTTATAACACTTTGTGAACTGTGAACTAATAAAAGGGATTTAGGCCTGAATAATTGTACACAGATATAAAGAAACATTTAGTTTTTTGCGTGATCTAATGTACATAGGGGGAATGCTAGATTTGACAGAAAAAAATGGGATATTTTATGTTTATTTAAGCCAGATGACGCCTGAATCAAGTCTGTTGTATGTAAGATTGCAAACATTGTTGTAAAGATTGTATTCGATGAAATTTAGACACACAAAATAGGGCACCAAAAATTTTCCTTGAGCCCGATTCTTTTCAAACTTTCTGGAAATAAAGTACTACTAAATGGTTAAGTTTTGACATCATTGGTTTATTGAACCTTTTCTCCCAACCCAAATGCCCGCACCTTTGCCTTGACCCCTTTCATCAAACTTTGGGCAATGATAGGACCGACTTGCTTACTTACTTTTAACCACACTTTCTTTAGTTCAAGTTCATTTTCTATCAGTTTTGGAGTTTTAATGAGCTTTGCCTTCATGATTGCCTAACATTTTTCAATTGGGCGAAGTTCCGGAGTGTTTGGAGGGTTGACGTCTTTTGGTACAAAAACTACATTATTATCTGTGTACCAGTCTAAGACGGGCCGGGCATAGTGGCAAGATGCCAAATCCGGCCAAAACAGTGTCGGGCCATCGTGAGATCTCAAGATGGGCAGAAGTCGTTTTTGGAGGCATGCGTCCTTGTAGATTTGTCCGTTGACGGTCCCAGAGGCTGATTCATTTTGCCACATCCGCAGATCGCTTGCCAGACAAGGAATTTTTTGGCGAATTTCGACAGTTTCTTCTTCCGTACACTCTCCGGAACGGCCAACTTAGAGGTGGCGACGTAGTGTTCCTGTCCTAGCATTTGTTTGGTTTCGGCTTTAATGTAGGTCTCATCGTCCATCACAATGCAGAACGGTTTTGTGAGCCACTCCCTGTACAGTTTTTTTGCACGAGTTCTGGCCACCGAGTTCTGTTTATCGCTCCGGTTCGGTGCCTTCTGGACCTTGTACACATGTAATCCAGAACGTTTCATTGTTTTCTGCACAAAAAAAACTGAAACTTTCGCCTTTTTCGCAACATCCCTGATCGAAATGTTGGGATATCGCTTAAGTTGGTTCAATACGATCCTGGCCTTCTCCGGATTTGATGTGCCACGTTTTTTGCCACTACCATTTTTCCGCTTGGTTGTCTTACGGCCCTTGAACGTTTTGATCACATGAGATACGGTTGAATGTGCGATGTGCGAGCTGTTTTCCGATCCATTGATGAGAAGCGTTTGGGTTTTCGAAGTGAGTGCCCAAAATTTGTTGGCGCACTATTTCTTCATTCGAAGCCATCACTGAAATTACTCGACCGATTTTCACGAAACTCATTACACAATTGACACAACACAATGAAATACATTCAGTTAAAATTTCTATAATTATTCAGTTGATTAACAAATAACGATGTAATTAATACTTGCGCTACCCACACGCTAAAAAGTTACGAACAATTGCGTGTGTCCAAATTTACAGTACAGACTGCAACCAATTGCGTTGTTTACGCCTCCTTTGGCTTGGAATTAAACGAGGGGAAATTTTACGCGCTTGTTAAAATTAATAATTTTTTTCTCGTATGATCCTTCAACGTAGCGCAAGTATTAATTACATCGTTATTTGTTAATCAACTGTTATATCGGCCATTTCTTGAACTTGTCGCTGTTTTGGCGCTCGTGCTCTGGAATGAAATAATAACTCTGATGCGAGGGATTTCAAAGAATTGCCTTCTTTTGTAAAATTGTTTGTGTACTCTACCTTTTTAATATCGTGAACACCACTCACATGACGAATATTATCAAGCTATTCCAGGTCTGCAAGCTGCTGAAAAAACCTGAAAAAGTTTCTGTTTCACCGAGAATCGAGTTCTGTGCTCTAGTTTGCCGGACTTTAATTTATTAAACGTTTCAAAATTTCGTTCAAAAGACCCATATTGATATACGAAAGCTTCAAACGATTTTGCCTAGTCATACATACGCTGGATAGCAGTGAGCTACTAACCGGTGAAACACATTGAATAAAGAAAGTAAAGTATGCTCTTCACCTTTAGTGCCACTACAGGAGCAATGGATGTGGAAAAATGACGTTTCCAGTGGAAAGTTACCCGCTTGTAAATTCATTTTTCAATTGCAATCGCAAACTGAAAAGAGACTTGTGGAGAACCATCCAGAGAAAAGTACAACGTCAACATGAGAGCAAATATATTTGAAATATCATTTATTTTTAATTCTCATAACATTATGTGATGACAAAATTTTGTTTACTCCTGCAGTAGATCTTATTCATCGCAGAACAATGCGGAAATGTTTTAAATAATATTTCTAGATTGTTACTTAATTAAATTTCAATCTTATGTCACAGGATGTTGCTCCAGGCGTAACAATTATCAGTTACATTTCAATATCATTTTTTTTCACCTTGATTCAATGTAAGATTTCGCTCGGCTTTCTTTTCGATGTGGGTAAATGTTTCGATTATATTCTTGACAAAAGAAAAATTGTGCATGTATAACCTGAAAAAAAAAAAAATATTTTTGCAGAAGTTCTCAAAAAGTATAAATGATTAAATGGAGCCATTAATACATGGCAAAAGCCACCAGAAAACCAAAAGCCAAAGTCTTCGGTTGAGAAGGTAGGAGAAAAGATAATCGCTGTTAAGATTATCTCTATCCTTCTGTCATTGAGGGCAAACAAAGGGCCATGATACCGAAGAAGTTGAAGCCTTACGAAAGTTTACGATCGATTCAATTTTTAACCTCCCCATTTCAGTGCGGGCGGAGAAATCATTTTCCAATTTTTCTATCAATATTTACACACGGAAAGTGGCATCCTGTGGACATGAGGGACGATGGTGGGCGTTGAGATGAAAAAGTTTTTAATCTGTAGTCTCATTGGAAAATGCTTGCCTTATTTCTTCAGAAGCACGTGCAAAAGTGTGGATTTAAAAAGAGATAAAAAAAAGCTGGAGAAA
This sequence comes from Aedes japonicus, assembly GCA_034211315.2. Taxonomy (NCBI): domain Eukaryota; kingdom Metazoa; phylum Arthropoda; class Insecta; order Diptera; family Culicidae; genus Aedes; species Aedes japonicus. The sequence goes on from JASCZW010007157.1 coordinate 52,456, forward strand.
ATTGAAAGTACGGATAACTTAATTGGATTCCACTTTTGACATCTCGCATTTGCAGATATGGATCACCCAGAAGGACGTCGAGGCATAGACGCTGGTCCTACCGGATGTGTACACAGACAGCCGAGTTTAGACGTGATGAAAATTCTGTGAAATTGCTGATAAAGTTAAGGCTCGTTTGAAGTGTTACATGACAGGTCGAGAACTTTCCAAGAAAATAGTAGCTTATTTTTTGTCTTTGGTGTAATCTGAGAGAAAGCACTTTGGAAATAAATTACTCGAAAACTGTTTTAGCCAAGTGGTTGATTGTAAAAGCTCAAGACCGTATTGTTAACCGATGCCTACTGAATGATTGATTTGTTAATTGTCTTACATTCTTAACGAGCTTCAAAAAATTTGTTTGTTATAGGATATGTGTCCCTTGACTCAGCCTAATATGCAACGATCGATAAGATTTTTTTGATTATGACTCAAAGTTTCTGAGTTGTAAGCGATAATCAACTAGTTATACACTTGCTTATGTAAGTTTTATGAGACGTTTGGAAGTATATATTACGTGAAGTTGCACAACTTATTTTATAAAGTTAGAAACTTATGGTATGGATATAATGTCGGTAATAACCCCCAAATTGGGTCTGTTCATTCATCGAAAGTTTATTATTAAATGTAGTCTTCGTATGTTCTTTTTATTTTCTGATTTTCTGTTTGAAAGCATTGTTCGCCGTATTCGGCCCAACACAAAATTTCACAAAATAAACTAAAAAGAATCTGCTTTCAAACATCTAAGTGATTTCACGTAAGATTCATCGGCCATTTGATAATTACCACATTAGAATTCCTTCCACAGAGAACAGACATCCAGGCTCGAACATTTTTTCCCCTATTTAGTGTGTAAACTTTTAAAAGCCAACCGTTGGAAAAACAACGCCGCCTAGTCGAGGTTTCACCAAACTAAAATTGACAGGCTATCAAATCTCAAGGTGGGCAAGTGGCGCCATCAACACACGATTCACCAAAACTAACGGAAACGAGCTGTAATTTTAAAATGGCAGTTACAGAAATTTACACACGGTAAGCACTCCAGCTTGGATGTCTGTTCTCTGTGTTCCCTCCTCACAGATTTTGTTCCTTAGGTTTCTGTTTAGATGACCCATTTGATGAATATGCAACCGGGACTCTAACATTTCCAAATATTTTTTTTTCAATAACAACATTTTTACTACGTTATTATTACAACGTGCCACAGTTGGGTACATACACCCAAAAGTTGAAATTGTAGCAAAAAATGCAAAATTGCAATTTTGCAGTTTTTGCAATCATATCTTGAGAAATCCGCATGATTCTGAAAAGGCAAATTTGCCCATCATGTTCCACAAAGCTTTTTATGGTATAAACAAAGCCATGCAAGTGTGTGCAAGTGGTTATCCCTGTGTGCCTAATGCCTCGACAATCGCAGCAACCGTTGGGTTTTTGTTCAACCGTCAACAACTTCTCAATATGGGTGAGACAATGGCACAGAACGCCGCTACGCCATTTGCCACTGTTGCTATTCCGCTGTCAAGTGTTCTATTTTTATCTGCACTCGTCATCACACTCCTATCGCCCTCTCATCAAGTCACCATGCGGTTTATGAAATAAACGAAGCCATGTAAGTGTGTGCGACCGAAATTTGGTTCATTGTTGTAACGTTGAGTGCCTCAAAAACCGAAGAAACTGTAGGACTTTTATTCCGTTCACCTCAACTTGTTGTGGTGACTGGATGGTTACAATGAAGAGCCGTCATGCTGACGGTCGCGGTTCGACTCTCGGTAGCGGAAGGTAATCTTTTTTTTTGTGCGCCATTGAATTTACTACTACTAATCAACTGTACAACATCACGCACACATCGAATTTTTCTAATCGAATTGATGTGTTGCTTTTTTGCCCACGACCAATGTTGCTTTCTTTCTCCAAGTTGCGATCCATTACGAGAAATGAAACCAAATCATGCGAAATTGCATTACAATCTTGCTTTTTTATTTTGGGTGTAGAAAACAATATCCTACCATTGAGTCAACAGTTTTTTGGTTAATCATTGTTATGTTAACTATGTGACGTTTATCGGATAAATTTAGCCAAATTTAGATCAATAGAAGATCGACGAGATAATCAGTTCAGCTTAGCCAGTGAAAATATGACACCAAAAAAGTTAAGGAAATTGAAAATTACGCGGAAATGAACAACTATAAATTGATAAGTAATGTCTCAATTGTTCCCGATTAAGTCGGTGATCCTAATAACTGCATGATTTTGTAATTTATCGCTAACATATTTATTACATGAACAAAAATTGGCTTAAGCATTCCATACCCTGAAAACTTATTTTCGTTAAATAGCTTTCATGCGTTGCGTAAACATGGATTTTGTACACAGAACAAATGTCTCGTATATTATATAAAACATTCATAATGCTTTTTATCTAATGAAATGCTATCATTACACCTTTTTGTAAAATGCACAAAATTAATTTCGTGAAGACCAGCCAATCGCTGTATTTCTTTTATACCGTACTCATGCATAATGGTATTGCTGCTGGTATGGGCGGGAATAATTTATCTACCCCAAAATAAAAATTAAATCGGTGTCTAGAGCTATAACTTCATGCTCATTAATCAAACTTGTTCTCACGAATCAGCATGGCCTAGTGAGATCAACCACGTATTCAGAATCAGCACTTTAGAAAAATTCAGGTTCGAATCTCATGTCAGAAACATTACAAAGACGCTGGACAACTCTCCACGTGGTTGCGCTTTTTTTGTCAATTACATTACAAGTCGATAAAGTAGATCTGTCAGTCCTTCATGCAATCACCAGAGAGACGTTTCTTCTTAGTTTGTGACCAGATATTCGTAGCTCTGTGTATTGTTTACGTAAAATGTGCGAATATTCTTTTTGTGTCAACAAGAGCTTCGTGCTTTTGACAGTTGCGCGTGTGCCATTAATTTCGAATGTATCTTCATAAAAGTACAAATCAGTTTCGTTGTAGAAAACAACTAATGGATTTGTGAGTATCACCTTCAATTTTGTAATAAAAACTGAAATTAACATTCAGTGTAGTCGTTCTCCGCTTCGCTTTGTCAGCTATAGCACATAAATAGATGTCGTGTTCAAAGATGTTTTTTGCGAAATGCTTATTGAAAACGTTTTGTTATCATGATTTTTGATGCATAGAGTAACCCAGGCATAATTGCTCGCATTTTTCTTATGTTGTTGAACCATAACAAATTCGAACTGTTGTTACCACGGACATGAATAATTCAAATGTTAGTAAAAGTGTCACTTTGACAGCTAGTAGATAATAATTTGTCATTCCCAGTTTCATGGCATTGTTTGTTTTAACGTACACAGTTTGATTGAAAAAAACATTTAATTTTCTGCGTTATCTAATACACATATAAAGGGAACTCTCACTGAAAATTAATTTTCGTTTATGTTATGAAATCGAAGTTAGGACTAACAAATCTATTCGTTGTTTTCTGCAACGCAACTGATTTGTACTTTTTGAGAAGCTAACTACGTATTTAATGCCTCGCGCACAACTGTCACAAGCACTAAGCATTTGTTGACAAAGAAAGAACATTCGTTCATTCTACGAAAACAATACAAAGAGCTACGAGTAATTTGTTACCAATAAAAAAGAACCGAACCTATCTCTGGTGTTTTCATGAACGACTGACAGATCTTCTTTATCGGCTCCAAATATAATTGAAAAAAAAAGCGCAACCACGAAAAGTTGTTCATGCCATGGGATTCGATCCTGCATTTTCAGGGAGAGCTGCTATTGAGTCCGTGGTTGATCTAACTAGGCCATAGAGACTCGCGAGAAGTAACGTGACTATTGTGCAAGAGGTACTAACTCTCGACATTGGTTCCATTTACTAACACAAACATTTATGAGTACGACCGAAGAGAAGCAACGATTGGCTGGTCTTCACGAAATTAATTTTGTGCATTGTACATAAAAGGTGTGATGATAGCATTTTGTTAGATGACAAGCCATATGAATGTTTCATACAATTTACGAAACATTGGTTCTATGTTCAAAATCCATGTTTACGAAACGATTGAAAGCTAATTTCCAAAAATAAATTTTCAGTGTAGATTTGGCATAAATTAAGGGTATCATTCATGTAAATTTAAGTCAGTTATTGCTGGAATCAGGTGTGTTTTATGGAAGACTGCAAACAATATTGTATGCTGCTTGAAATATTACAAACAATAACGTTGTTTACGGTTGCTTAAAATTGCAATTAAATATCTTTCAGTTGCTTTATGTGTAAGGGAAGGTCCATTAATTATGTCACGCAGTAAGGGGGGAGGGGGGGTTTGAGAAAACGTGATGATCCATACAAAAAACTTTGAATGTCCATACAAAAACGTGACAAAGGAGGGGGGGTTATTAAAAGTTCCCTAAATTAAATTTGCATTTCATGTCAAACATGACGCCTAAGATTTTCGTTGACTTAGTCTTAGGGATTTTGGAACCTCCCAATAGTAGACAAGCCCCTTTTAAGTGCCAGTTTTTATGTCGGTTGATTTTCCAACAGTGCATCGTTGAAGACTTTGTACATCCGAAAGTTTAAAAGGTGGCAAAAAATGCAATTGCAATTTTTGCAATCATATCTTGAGAAATCCGCATGATTCAGAAAAGCCATTTTTGCCCATCATGATCCACTTATGGTATAAATGGAACCATGCAAGTGTGTGCAAGCGGTTGGCAGGATACAGATTCCTTGAAACAAATGTATCGTTGTGTGCTTAGTGCCTCGACTGTCGAAGCAACCGTTGGGTCTTTGTTCAGCCGCCATAAACTTTTCAATATGGATGAGAACACCACAGAATGCCGCAATGTTATTGGCCACTGTTGGTATTGGCTGTCAAGTGTTCTATTCTTATTTTCACGCGTCATCACACTCCGATCTCCCTCTCTTCAAGATTGCCTTCTTTATGAAATAAACGAAGCCACGCAAGTGTGTGTGAGAGACATTTGCTTCATTGCTGTATTGCCGACTGCCTCGACAATCGAAACAACTGTTGGGCTTTTATTCCATTTATTTCGTCTTGTTAATGTGGATGAATGGTATCATTCAAGAGCCATGGTGCAGGTAACCCTGAGTTCGATTCTCTGTTGCGCAACGTAATGTTTTTTTATGAGCCATTGATTTCCGGACTTCAATCTAATACTCAACACTAATACACTGCACAACCTTACTCACATATTTAATCTTCAAAAGTGAATTGATGTGTTGCTTTTTTGCCCACGACCAATGTTGCATTTTTTCTCCAAGTTACGATCCATTACGAGAAATGAAACAAAATCATGTGAAATTGCATTACAATCTTACCTTTTTATTTTGGGTGTACCCGAAGCTAAGAGTCAGTTCCATTGTGGAAATATCACATCAAGTAGTTTTTCCACCTGCTACAGAGGATCGTGTGCCTGGAGGTCACATTGAGAATTTAACTATTTGCATTAGGTTCGTAGTTGCACCGCGATTTGGGATCATCCTTGCCTTAGATCCATTCTAATAACATGGAAGGACATTACGGAAGGACACCTTTTCAGTAGCTTTAATTTCTTGGAAAGATCGCGTATCGAAATTTGGATTTTGCTGCCGTTTGTACAAATGCGATCCACTTCCACTTGATTCGACGCCATTTTACTGAATGTTACAATAATGTTGTACCAGGGAATAAAATGAAGAGTTTCAGCTGTCATAGAAGTGAAACGTTACAGCGATCCGTGAAATAACTCAACATCTATACTGAAATAAAAGTGTCCGAAATTTAACGTGGACAGGCTTTATATTATAGATACGAATGCTTGAAGGACTTTTCATTCACATAAAATCAAACATTCCTCCCGATCGAAAAAACGATTGCACAATCATCCGTGATTATGTGGATTCGCTAGGCTCAATATCAGCTCAACTGAGCTCTCACTCTCCTGCGCTCTTATTCGGCGACTACAACCAAGCTGGGTTACAGTGGCGCTTGGCGGGCAACGACATTCCAATGATCGATCCCTTGTTATCGCATATGCCGGCGGCTTGTTCTAGCCTTTTGGATGGATTTAATTTTCATGGATTCACTCAAGTTAACACTATGCTGAACCGGAATGGGCGCTTGCTCGATCTTGTTCTAGCCAATAATCGTGCATTACCGGGCACACTCCTTACTCTGCCAGTAGAACCACTAATCGATTTAGATGCCGACCACCCTGCTCTCGTCGTGAATTTCAACCTACCCGCCCCGTTGTTGCATTCGCCGCCATCTGAGTCCTACTCTCTTGACTTTCGGCGGACCGATTACGCTGCATTGAATAATGAGCTTGCTGGAATTGATTGGCATTTTATTGAATCGACAAGTAATGTGAACGACGCAGTTGATTTTTTCAGTTCTGCGCTGGAAAATGCAATTTTTCGCATTGTTCCAGTACGTCGCCCTCCGCAAAAACCATCATGGTCAAATCCACGCCTACGCGTACTGAAGCGACAACGCTCTGCCGCCCTACGTAAGTACTGCACTTCCCGCTCACCCTACTACAAACGACAGTTTAATTTCGCAAGTCATCGTTACCGCAAATATAACCGTTTCCTTTACAATCGACATGTAAGACGCACAGAAGCAAACCTGCGAGAGAACCCAAAAATTTTTGGTCGTTTGTTAACTCCAAGCGAAAGGAAACCGGGTTGCCTTGTTCCATGTTCCTCGGAAACAACACAGCCAATACTGAAGGTGAGAAATGCAACCTGTTTGCCCAACGTTTTATGCAAGTGTTCAACGATTTCTCCGCTTTGCCGACACAAGTGATAGATGCTACTATGGGGTTGCCACACGACGTGGTCAATTTCGATTTTCCACGCATTACTGATGACATAGTGATGACTGCAATTCACAAACTGAAGCTCTCGTTTGCCACTGGCCCTGATGGCATCCCATCGTCAGTTTTAAAACGATGTGCAGACAGTCTTTGCCTTCCCCTTGCAAGGATCTTCCAGCTTTCGGCGCAGCAAAGTAGCGATCGATACCAGAAGGGGCAATGTGATACAAATTGCACCAAAGGGGACGAACTTCTGTTATTGCGCCACAATAATCAGTTTAAATTAGTGCACGCTAGACGGATGATTTTCTCAAAAGAAATATGCCTAATTTGCTTCCCACCGACAGCAACTAATCCGGTACGCATAACTAGGGTCAAAGGCGAACTCCACCACATGGTCACTGATGTGTCGCAGTTTGGCTCGAATTATCCCTTCTAGACTTTCGTTCGTTTGTTGTTCAACGTTCTTTGTGGTATAATCAACTTGGGGTTTCTTCTTGATATTCTTGGTTCAGCTCCTCGTCGGTGCGGGTGGTCATCTGGAGGTCCCCGACGTTTAATGATTGCCATATTCAGCCGTGATGCGGTAATTGAATTAACAACAGCACAATAGAAAAATTCAACCCAACTCTTTAGTTGGTAAACTGATTTGGTCGTCCTGATAAGGACGGATTTAGTTGACGGGGGAGAAATGTTTTCGATTCCACTTAGGCTTTCTTTCTTCGTTCAGCTCCTCCTTGATGCGGATGGCCAGCTGCAGGTGACGTGGGATGAATCTGGTCTTCTTGTTTTCACGGGCGGCGTTTTCTACAACGTGCTCGCAAACACGTCTGTCGCCTACGGATGCACAGCGTTAACTGAATATTGGTGTTCGGTCGTTCCCACACGTTCCATTATTCATGGCAAGGTTACTGTGGCAGTATGAACCAATCAGAGCGTAGCGCATATATGATGTCATTTTCGACCAATAGCTTTGTGCGTTCAGAATTTTTTGTGAGACGGGAAAAGTTATTTTGAGGAAGAAGAAGACATGTTTTACTCGTTTCCTATGACCTTGCTAGGGAAAACACATTTTTCAACCTGTTGATATGCAAATTTGCATGGGAGCAAAAGAAGGTCATTTTAAATGAAAAATTGACCTAATTATAGTAATTGAACTTCATTCAAATTTCAATGCGAAAAATTTGTGAGTCTTTTTGATCAAATGGTGTATGAATAAATTCATTCTGTTTAGTCGAACGAGAGTTATACGCGTTCAAAAACCTTTCACTTTTGTGTAACGCTCTCATTTTTCAAAATTTTGAAACGGCACCCGGTACAGAAAAGAGAAGCGTAGTCCTACGTTAAAACTTGCGCTTGGCTGACTTTTGAATCGAAACTGCTTAAATTGCGCATGCATTTATGACGACATTTCATAATTTTTTTTTGGTTTTGCTTTTTCGTACTACGAACAATCAATTTGCAACTAGCGATTTGAAATTGGTTCACTGTTGTAGAACCCCTTGGTCCAAAGTACACCTTGAAGCCAGCACCTTGTTATACATATTTGCGCCTTTGTTTTGATTTGCTGTGTTATTTTGACAGAATATTTGAGAGTGTGTTCATATGAGTTTATTATTAGGGGCGCATTATTAAGCTTGGGACCGAGCTTGAGACCGATGTTCAAGTACTGACTGAGCCAAGAAAAAAATCGTTTTTGTATCGTTTTCTACAACGTGCTCGCAAACACGTCTGTCGCCTACGGATGCACAGCGTGAACTGAATATTGGTGTTCAGTCGTTCCCACTTGTTCCATTATTGCTGGCAAGGTTACTGTGGCAGTATGAACCAATCAGAGCGTAGCGCATATATGATGTCATTTTCGACCAATAGCTTTGTGCGTTCAGAAATTTTTGTGAGACGGGAAAAGTTATTTTGAAGAAGAAGAAGACATATGTTACTCGTTTCCTACTGGTCTTAGAGTTAGTCTATGGTAATACTACATAAACACTGCAGCGAATATAATACCTTGTACTTACTATACTTTGGAAACATACATCCCACTGACGTTTCTCTTTGTCAATCTTGACAATTCAAGATCTGTTCAAAAATTACGATACATGAAATGAAAGGGACCGAGGGTCGATCACAAATTACGTTTGTGATTTCTGAAAAGCACACGAGTGTGTAATCGTTTATCGTTGGTAGAATAAGTATGAAAAGTTCTCTTCGATTAAGGCAGTCTCCGGCCCGAAACAGTATGCGCATGTGTGAGTAACAAGGTTCATACAAAGAGTTGATGATTGATACTTCCAACATAGGAAACAGTTACGTTTGGCGAAGGAGCCTTACGATCGTAACACCACAAAAATTTTGTTCGATCGAGCCTCACCCAAACGTCAATTGAGCCAAGGTTCTATAAATGCATCCCAACAACAGCAAGCAACACTAAGCGACGAAGAAGACTTTTACGGATTTGTGTCAGAATCTAATTTGTTTGATACGCCTGTTCAATCTGGAACATCGTCTTTTCAAGTCAATTCGATGGAAGTCTAACACCCAGAACAACGTGAAAATGAAAGTGGTTCTGGACGATCGAGGTATCTGAAACGTAAGAATCCATCATACGCCTACATTAAGGCGATCGAAAGAAGTAGATTTAGTAGTAAAGTTCTGTCCAGTTAGAATCCGGAATCACTTATTGTGTTGCAGCGGCACGGGAACGTGACCGCTCGAAGAATTCTTTTGACAGCGGTTTGTTAACCGCCCAATTTCTGTGGTGTAAATTTCACGGTGTTTCGTGCAGAAAGTCTAAAGTTATTTCAGATATAAGCCGAGAGAAGAGAAAAAATCTGCACACCCACGTTGATAATTCAACGTGGTCCACAATAAAAATCGCAAAAACGTTGAAAATTGCCAAATCAACTGTGTATTATACGCTCAAACGTTTCAGGGAGCGAAAGAGCGTGAATCAAGTGCCTCAAGGTAAGCGTCGTAGTGGAACATATGACCGCAAGTCCATAGAACCAGAAGGTGTTGAGAACCGTCAGAGCAAACCCTGGTCTCTCAGATAATGAAATCGCACAAAAATACGCTGCTGCTTGTAGTACCGTTCGAAGAATTCGTTTGCGATTATCTTTTTATCGATATATTTTTATCGAGCCAGCAAGCAACCAAACAGAACGTTGAAACAAAGTTTCGTCACCAAAACTCGAGCTCAGAAATTGTACCAGCAGGTTTCTTACGAAGTACCAAGAATACCTGCTCATCGACGATAAATCTACGTCAAAATGGATTTCGGACAGCTTCCTGGCCAAAAATTCTACTTGGCGACGGCATGAGGAGATGTTCCTGGGAAGTTCAAGTTTGCTTTTATGGACAAATTTGCCAAAAAACTGATGAGTTGGCAAGGGATATGCAGCTACAGAGCAAAGACCAAAGTGTTCGTGACGAATAAGACGATGGACTCGAAACTGTAGAGGGAAGGCTTGTAAGCTGGAACATGATCCGTTTTTTGCTCGTAACATGTATAATTTTTATTTTTTCACGTATCCAAAGACTTTTTTCTAAAGAGGAATTAAGAGGCTCCATTTTTTTTAAAGGAATTGATTATTTATAGTTATCAATAAAAAAATATGGCCTATTAACGAAATCCATCGAAGGGTGCAATTTAAAAAATGGTTTGTAAGCACCCCAAATAATCCACATAAACACTGAAATAATTAAATCAAACCACGCTATTTCGAAAATTTATTGAAATTTATTGAATTCAGCTTGTAATCAGAGCTTAGAACATGAAAATGAAAATAAATTTGATAATGAAAAAAAAACATCTAAAAAGATGCAAGATCCACCAAATCATTCTACATACACTTTATTGTTGATTCCATGGCATTTATAGACATAAAAATATCATTCCGTTTTTTTAAAACGAAAAATGTGTTCCAGTTTACATGCCTTACAGTGTTCCATCTTACAAACATGACACCATAAACACAAAACATCAACAAATTGTGTCATTTTACGGTTTGTTTGGAAATGCTTTTGGGTCATACAAATACACCAAAATGCTAGCCAACACAAATGTTAACCTTTTTATATCGATGGGAAAATTCTACTAATTAAGCACAAGAAACAATTGCTATTATAATTATGCCAACACCTTCGTAAAATGAAACCTGAAGAGCTAAATAGAATGAGTGTATTCACTCCAAAAGCAAATGAAAATTGAAGAATAGTAAAAATATGAGGTTAACACTTGACAGCGCGATAGTGTTGTCCTGTGAATGTCACAAGTGGCGCTGTTCCATCTTACAGGCCCTGCCTCAAAAACCGCGTACTGCCTTTCATTAAAGCCCATAAAGGTCCCGCGAAGTTTTGGCCAGATTTGGCGAGTTGCCACTACAGCCGGTAAGTCATCGAGTGGTACCGCGATAATAACGTAGATTTCATCGGTAAAAACATAAAACCACCCCAATTGCTCGCAATTTAGGCCCATCGAGATATTATGGGCAATAATGAAGCGGAAGCTTAATAAATGTTGAAAAACGGGTCGGGACGCGACTCAGATGACCAAAATGTGGAACATATGTGCCAAGGAAGTTGATTCTAGAGGTGTGCAGCAGTTTGATGGGAGGAATAAATAACAAAGTGCAAATTTTCATTAGAAACGAAGAGAAAAGATTTGTATTGATATTTTTTCCATAAGCTACAGTAAATTACCTTTGTTTTGATGTATTGAACTTATTTGTGCGTCAATCCGCTAGCAAGATTCAGATGATTTTATTATTCCGGATTCTATATGAGCATAGCTTCAGAAGTAACGATAATGTTTATTTTTGAATTGATTCAATTTGTCGCTCTTTAAGTAGTACAAAAATGAAGTATTGATTTTGAATTTATTTATTCTATCAGAAATCTCAAGGGAAAAGAATTGTAGGAGTTCATTTCAATCGATCTCAAAGTCCAAACCCTCTGTCAAGACGCAAGTATATACAGGGACCTGGCAACCCTATCCTTTTTAATAGCGTTTGACAGTATGCAACATATCGCGGGCCTTATTTAAACAAGGTCCATCTGACGTTTGTTACTACGGGGACGAACTCCAGCATTGATTACAAACAATGAATCTTTTGATGTTTGATTGTAAGAGATGATAACTACAGGACAATGACAGCCCACCAGGTCCCTTAGTATATAAAAACAAAGACAGCAGATCGATTGTTCTGAAAAGTGTTATACTGTTTGCCTATAAAAACGTAAATAAACGAAAGTACAATCACGGTCGGTTACGATTGTTGACTAGCAAGTAGCAACAAGTGTTTGTTTATTCCTAAGAAACCCAAAAGTGGAAACCTCTTAAGATTGGACTCGTGCAATCGTCAGTTGACCCGTGCCTCTACACCAAAAAAGTTATCAAACGGAGGGCTGATGTACTTGATGATTGATGTCGATAACATGATAGTGTTGAGCCCAGACGAGAAGAATAGCACAGGTTGTACATGTACACGGCACTAGGAGAGGTGCGATTCTTCCTAGGAATTCGGATAATCAGAGATAAGGTGGGTTTTTACAGCATGGATCAAGAAAGTTTCCTGAAGACTATAGCTTCAACCTATGCAGCTGAGCATGATAACTAAAGTTTTGAGGAGGAGTGTGGCGGGTAGCAATATTTTTCTATCTACGCCCATGGCAATACCAGCAGCTATCGAGAGCATGCATAACAGAGGAGAAAAGAATAGAGAAAGAACAAAACAGAACAATAAAAGTGTTGTTATAGTTACAAATGAACCGTTGAAAATAAAGGCTTTATCATTTTACGACGCGAGTTTGTTTCGGTTCATCCGTCACGCGATTTCCCAATTAAACCCCTTGGTTTTCGTCCAGTTTCGGTGTCCATCTGTTTGGAACCTATACGCTGTGTATCTGTGGTTGCTCTCCGGTATAATTCTCCCACAGATTGGAGATTTAGAATAAAAAGTTAGCCAATTGAAATTCGTTTGGGAATATCCAATACAGAACTGTAGGAAAACTTTATCCGAAGGCAGAAAAAGCAAACTACTCAAGCCATCAGATGATCTGAATATATTGAAAAAAAGAAATAATGAACGTTTCGTCAACTTACCGATGTATTAGTTCGCCATTGGTTGGCAAAGTCAAAATCGTTGGAAACAAGGGTTTTCGTTTCAAGGTTTTTCCTTCAGACCCTTCCAACAAAATAGTTGTTTTTATATCGGACAATATATAAAAAGAATACCAGTGAGTCTGAAAATATTGAAAAATTCAATAACAATTAATGATAAAACTATTTAAATTTTTCAATAGATTTTAAAGTAAAAAAATACGAATGCTTCAATTTACCGACATGGTAAATAATGGTAAAAAATTAAGCTTGATAAACAGATCATTATTAAAGAACCGAAGGACCAATTTTTAACTACATTGAATAAGGGGTACCGTGAAGTCCCCTGCGCACCTAATGCCCTAATTTTGCGCATTTTAAAACATTTCAGACTAATGTTTAGTTGAATATTCTTTGAATTTTGTTCTACACTAAAAAAAGTTGTCCTCTTGTGTATGGGATAAAATATAAAGTTTGACAATCTTGCAATTACCTGTTAATTTTTGGCACAATGCGCATAATTAGGCGCTTGCCAGAATAAGGGTACGTCACGGTACCTACTGTGGGTCTTTACAGCTTATAGTTACATATTTACCTGTAGAAGTAATGCTCTCAATGCATCAAAGAGTTCTCGTGCAGACGGCTGTAAAATCACTTGTGATTTCGACATGAGCTGTGATTAGATAACAGGGAGGAAAAATAATATGATTTATTATTAGACTAATAAACTTGCTGAAAGATTTACAAATCACTTAAGGGAAAACGGTAAAGTCGGTTACGCTGGTGATAACCTTTTGTTTTGAGCTTGATAAAAGTAAAACAGTGTTGGCTTTAAATTATGTGAATTCTTATTTTCTAAGTTTTATATTCTATTGTTGTGAGTGGTTAATGGTGATCAACACTCGATTCATTGCCAACAAAACAAACAATGACAATTGTAACAACACTGATGACTTCATCACAGCCATTCAAGCTTGAATCTCGACTTGTGTAAATTTCCGCAACCGTCAATTTGAAAGGAATCGCCAAATGTCAATAAGCATTTAGCAAAAAGCAAATCTGTCAGTTTTGTAGACGCTATGTGGCATGTAATTGCACGTCAAAACATCATGTCAATATCGGGTGGCATGTGGCGAACGACGGAGTGATATTTTGACATGCTAGCAGATGCCGCAACTTCACCACATCAGTGGGCACCTCGACCAAGTGAACTACGTAGCGTTAGTGAAGAAACAGTTGCTTACGCTAGCGCTTGCTAGCGATTCAAAAATTTACACAAAGTTATCGATTAATTTTGCTCTTGCTTAAACGTCTGTCTGTGACTTCATCATCTCTCGAAAGTGATGAAGTAACTCAACATTTATTAAACAAAACAAAAGGGGCTAGAACAAAATATCAAATTACTGGGCGTAATGAATTATGTCCTTAACAAAGGAAAAAATGTATCAATGATGTGTTAAAAATAATAAAATAATAATAAACATTCTTCCAGCAACAAGACAACACAAATATCAAAGTCAAGCCAAACAAAAATAAACAATACACTTATTCATCAACGTGCGTCCGTTGTTCTGAAAACAGCCATAAATCTTCAACGCAGCGCAATCTGTGTCACGTGATAATCAAACCCAATTCCGTTATATTGCAAATTCGCTGCAACCAATGGATAGCGCTGTTCAAACCATAGTTGGTGCGACGAATTGGGAACATCAAAAACAAATTGTTGCGTAGGGACCTAGATTCATCATTGATGGTTACTTGTTTCAGGAAGGTTTCACAGTTGACTAAATATACGTTGGCCGAACTTCAGCGATGGTTGGTGCTCTGCAACCCCTTCAGATACAGAGGGGTACTAATTCGGTTAGCTGCCAACGATTCTCGCTATAAAGACTACATTACTTGGATAAGGAAAGGGTAGGAATATGTTGACGTAATACTCGCTTCACACTTAGATTGTTTTACAGAAATCTGTAAAGTTTTACCACAGAACGTTAAACGTCGTCGCAAGACCAATATTAGTCGATAACTTTGTGTACATTTTCAAATATGCAGCAATCGCAAGCGTTAGCAATCGATTCTTCAATAACGCCACGTAGCTCACTTAGTCGATGTGCCCACTGATGTGTTAAAGTTGCGGCATCTGCTAGTATGTCAAAATATCACGCTGACGTTCGCCAAACGACACCCGATACTGACACGATGTTTTAACGTGCAATTAGATGCCATATAAGGGCTACAAACTGAACATATTTGCTTTTGGCTAGTTGCTTATTTTCATTTGGCGATTCGTTTTAAATTGACGGTTGCGGAATTTTACACACGCTGAAATTCAAGCTTGAATGGCTGTAGTTTTACTGAATTCTCAACAGCTGATTTAACGGATTTCGGTTAAATTTAACAGATACCTGTAAATCTACCGGATTTCGGAAAAATCCGTAAATCCGTAAGGGAAGTCTATTAATTATGTCATGGAGTAAGGGGGCGCAGAGTTTGGGAAAACGTGACGATCCATACAAACAAAATTTGAAGGTCCATACAAAAAACGTGTAAAGCGAAGGGGCGGTATGAAAAGTCAATTTTTGCGTGACATAACTAGTGGACGTAAATCGGATTACCAAACGTACAGCTGTTGAGAACTTCGGTAAAATTTTACAGATTTCTGTAAAATATTTTGAGTGTGTTTATTGGAAACCGAATGCACCTCTGCACATCCACGAGGATTCACTGGGATGTTGGAAAACAGGATTGGGCAGCAGCAGGGTTTGGTAATCGATAAGCTGAATTCACGCGGCGTTTAGTAAAACATTTTAATTATATTTCAATTTATAATATGAATCGATTATACCAACAGTGATGCTATTGATGTTACTCACAAAGTGTCAGGGTTGTTCTTCATTTTAAAAAAATAATATGATTTTATATAATGCTGGAAAGTCGATTACGACCGATTTAAACCAACAGTAAGGATGATACTGGGGCCACTCACAAAGTGTGATGGTAGTTTTTCATTATGATACCAATTTGATTTATGTTTACGCTTGAAAGACAATTTGATGTTGTTAGAGCCATTCACAAAACGGGATACTAGTTTCCTCATCCCAAAATATGGTGGCACGGCGAGAATGGCAATAACACGGGCCATAACTAATTGTGATCCCCACCACACCTGGTGAACCCCCACATCACACTGGGAAGCAGCTTTGTTGTTAATTTCTGTGTTCACTCGATCTTTCGCGCGATCTTTCACAGCCGATGCACGAAGCAGACTCTTTTTCGTAAATTTTCAATTTGTACAAAAACATTTTACTTTACTACTAGAACCAATATCTGCATGAAGCAAGTTGAACCACCTAAGGAGAGCAGTCTATGCTAATCCATTTAAAGTTACGATTGAAGGATTTGGTGGAATAAGAGTTCAGAAGCATTACGTGTCTTCTGGCAACTTTATGTTTCTATTGATTATAAAGCACATCGTTTTCGCACCAACCGGGTGAGACATGGTCCTAAACCCAATAATTTCCGATCCACTCAACCAATCGCAATGTTTTGTGATATATTGGGTGGAATATTATAATTGAGATTACTCAATGCACACGGCATTCAAATTTGGATCAACGATAACCACGTGGCAATATGCTTAGAAGCAGACCGGAAGATTTGATGAGTATTTCCTTCAGTATTTTATAAAAGTTAATGTTTCCGAAAAACGAATTTCGAGTGATTGAACTCAAAAACAAACTATCTAAACAAAACATACTAGACTTGCTAGACTATCGTATGCATTACATATTTATTTGTTTTTAACCACAGAGTAAACAACGAAATGCACTGCAGTATACTTTTTCAATTCAGATAAGCTGAATGAAAATGAGCCTGATTTTAACTCTAATTGATTCCAATGCATCAGCTTTTTGACGTGACTGTTTATAAATCGTTGATGAAATGTGTTCATCATGTGTTGATATTGTGATTGCGTGCGTCTTTGTTCATTTGCAACTCACGTTACCCATTATTTGTTAAAAAAAAGCCAATTTAAAAAAGATGAAGCAAGGATTCTATAGTATTGAACTGTTTGCAAAGATACAGTGAACGGAAACAAGAAAAAAGTGGATTGAAAAGGGTAAATTTAAATTTAATTTTCAAAACAACGTAAAACGGTAAAACCGCAGACAGACGTTCAAGCTCGAACAAAAGAATTCAAATTTGTTGTGTAAAATTTCATCTTGCACAGTAGCGCCGCCTTGTGAACTAATTGCTACATTAAAACTAACAGTTTGACTGGCAACCCATTTTTCCCTTACCAATCAAAACAAATCTGTGGCGCCATCTATTAGCTTATTGCTACTTGATATCTCGAGGGACGCCATGTTTTTACACAGCTTAATGAGATGAAGTCGAACGTCTGTCTGCGGTAAAACCTTGATCATCAGCATTACGTGATTTTTTTTGGCAACACTGTTGATTAAGATCGTTGTGTTATTTACTTCCCTTGTTTTGAACCCAAATTTCTTTTGCCGCGAGTAACAACAAATCCAAGAGTGTGTGTTTTTCGAATTAGTTTTGTTCCCTCTCTTTGTTGTTTTCATTACCGAGTGGTTTCTATTCTCACAAAGTGAATATTGTACTGCAATTGTTTCGTATGTGACGCAGTGTTTCTGTGAAAGCTGTATTAATCTCTCGCTATCTGACGTCATCGCCGTTTACATAAAGATCAGCGCCATCTGTGGCGACTGGCTGAATGTATTCAGCAAAGCTCTCTTGCACGTCGTATCCATCTACTGACCGACTCTTGTAACATGGATACAAATTGCTACCAGTGCTCCAAGCCGGTGAAAACCATTGCATATTTGCAATGTAGTGGATTTTGTAAACCAGTCAGTACATATCAAATGCGTTGGTTTGAAAAGACCGACTATGGATTTCATCAACGAACACAGTAACTTGTTGTGGTTCTGTGAAACTTGCATTAACCAGCTACACGTCATCAAACAAAATCTTTTGAAATCACCAACCGATGTTGTGAATGCGATTTTGGCGAATATCAATGCGTCGCTGGCCGAGCTGAAGAACGAACTGAAAGAAACTAAGGTTTTAACAAAATCTATTGCTGATAAAAATCAACCTTTGGACTCGACTGTGTTGACAAGAATCCAACCATGGCCAAGTCGCAAAGCGACCTAGAAATGCTGCTTCAAGGGGTACACCAAAATCACGAGATGAGGCACTGGTTGGAGGCACGAAGTCGGTAGAAAAGTTGGCATGACTGTCAAGACAGTTGCAAAACCACCAGAGAAATTCTGGATTTATTTCGCTAGGATTGCTCGTCACGTGACCGAGAATAACATATGTGAGTTGGCGAAAAACTTGCTTTACAAACCAAAAGCGACATTGACGTGCAAAAGCTGGTGCGTAAAGATGCCGGATTTGAAAACAGTTTGCGTACATCTCTTTCAAAGTTGGAGCTGTTAAAGATCTTAGGGATATTGCGTTGGATCCTTCCATATGGCCGAAAGGAATCTTTTTCCGAGGATTCGAGAACCATCAATCTGAACGGGATTTTAGGGGACCTGCAAAGTGTTCCCGCACAGGCGACGGGACGTTAGCAATGGATGCCTTGGTGACTCCATCGCATTAGGTTAATTTCGAAAATCCAAATGCTAAATTCCACCCCGCCTGCAGCGATGTTCTCCAGGCCCCCACAGTAGTTCGTTTGCAGCACTGAGCGCCTCATATAGTCATTTTTCAATATCGGAACGCACGACAAGAAGCACGATGGATGCCCTTAAGCCACCCGTCACAGTCGAGCACCGTTGGTTTACTAGCATTGCTGATTGTTCCGGCCAACCTAGTCGTTCCGTTCCTGTGTTCGGTGTTGGTGAGGGGTCATCCACCCTGCTTGCTCAGGCAAGTACCATATTATTATTGCAAATCCAAATCTTGAATTCCGCCCCGTTTGCAGCGATGTTCTTCAAAGTCAATCTGAATCTCAATCTGAAAACAACTGGACAGTAATGATAAATCTTCGACCAATCGCTACGAGACAGCAAGATCACAGTGTCAGCCGCTCCCGGACACCAGGACGCGCCGTAGGTAGCTCTTTGGAAGCCCTCGAGCCCTTCGACCCAGTCCTGCCAGCATGCTGCCGTCGTTCTGCCATAGTCGTCCTGGTCCTGTTGTCGAATGCGGTGAGAGGGTCTTCCAGCAACCTCTACCCGGCGAGTATTCCTTGCTTCTACGAATGTCCAGAGTCTGATCGAAACCACTCATTCTAGCCACAACCATCAGCCTCGTCCTGCGGCTGATCAATCGGGCGCTCATCCATCTGCCCCCGAGGACCAAGACAAGCTGCAGCTGCTACTTCGAATGTCCTGGTGTACTACCAAAATGTTGGTGGGATCAACAGTTCCCTTGCCGAGTATCAATTGGCCCTTAGTGATGGTTGCTATGACATTTACGCTTTCACCGAGACCTGGCTTAACGGGAATACTACGACGAATCAACTCTTTGACGATTGCTACAACGTTTATCGACAAGATCGGTCGCCTTCTTACAGCAACAAGAGTATCGGTGGCGGTGTTCTGCTAGCAGTTCATTCCAGATTCAAATCCCGTTCGGTCAATCCTCCCAACAGCACATCGGTGGAAGCAAATATGGGTTGCATTGGCTACCGACGATGCTTCGCTCTACGTTTGCGTGATTTACTTCCCCCCCGACCGAGTAAATGGCGCAATTCTAATCGAAAAGCATCTTGACTCGCTGAACTGGGTCGTTTCGCAGTTGAATCCAAGGGACAAGGTGATGATTCTCGGTGATTTCAACCTAAGCACGATTTCTTGGCAGCAAAATTCTCTTGGGCACTACTTTCCTATCGTTTCTCGATCTACGATTGGCATGTCATCACGAGAACTGCTTGATGCGTATAGTACCGCTCAACTCAGGCAGCAGACTGGCGTTCAAAACGAGTATAATCGCATGCTTGACCTGGTGCTTTGTTAGTGACGATTTGTGTGAGGATTGCACAGTTATTGAAGCACCAGCACCGCTAGTAAAAATCTGTCGGCATCATCCACCATTAATTTTGAAACTTGCGGTAAATCCATTGTGTCGCTTCCGTGATTCCTCTGAAAGTGTTTTCTACGATTTCAGTAAGGCCGATTTCAGCGGAATGAACGATTTCCTGGGACTTGTTGACTGGGACGAGATTCTCGATGTTTCTGACGTCAACCTCGCTGCATCGACAGTGTCTGGTGTACTGCTATATGCCATTGCACTATGGTCCAGATAACGAATTAACAGGAGGAAACATGCTCCCAGCGCCTAAACTTGAAACTTTACATCAAAGTGATGTTCTACAACATGGTTTGTATCACTAAGGCCAATTT
>JASCZW010007158.1:0-72763 GCA_034211315.2 Aedes japonicus
CAAGCCAGTAATACTCCCAAACAGCTGCCACAGTTGTTCATGAGACCAGCGAGACTGAGACGGGAACGTCCACCGCGTCACGTAAGCGACTTTGGTTTCCCGCCAAGTGCCAGTGTTTGCATGAACTAATTTTCTTGCTGATCGTCTACATTTCCCAGTTCTCCCACAGTTACATAATTAATGGATCTTAGGATGCAAAGTGGGGAGCGTGTACTTCACTACAATTTCATGCCTTTATCGATGTCCAATTTTGGCTTAGAATGTGGAGACTTGATCTCATTGATATCATCTCTTCAACTAGTCCGCTAGTCAGCAATACCTTGCGATTACTGATCAATTGAGATAAATCAACAGACGTCCTCCAAATTTTATTGATTCAGTACTTCATATAATATGTCAGATGACTGCATATTAGTTGCTCGAGCATTTTCTTTCGTTGTAGAAAATGATACTTTATTTAGTTTCTGTCATATTACACTGAAAATTTATTTCAAAATTGTTTCACTGGCTCGTAAACATCATCTTACATGTATCAAATGTCCGTAACGTACGAAACATTCTCAATGCCTGTCATCCGGCGAAATCCCATTATCACACTCTGAACAGAAGCACTTGTCGAACGTATCAGATTAGATTTATTATTGATTTGATCATTATATCTGTCTCTACGAATAAACTGCGCCAGCATTAAAAATAATCAACGAGCAGCGTAGTCATTATAAAATGAACAAGGAATAAACACTATTAACTGCATCGGCAGCACGCAGGGTCTGTTCATACATAGAGATGATTATCAGCATTAAGGCAAAGCTCTGTTGTTAACATCGAGGCATAGAGGTTCGTTGATTGAGAAATTCGAGACTGGTTCACCGAAACAGCTCTCCCGCGCCTCAAGGTTTAACGTATCGACTCAGCTAAATCGATACCGATTCGTAAGGTGAAGGCCTGTTGCGTCCCGCCGCGGGGCGAACAGTTCCGTTGATCAGCATCTGCCCGCGATCCAACAGCGCTAGCGGCTCCAGACATTATCTTCCAGTAATGATCACCAACGAACAATAGTAACGAAGATTCGAAAATGTGTCTGCTGCCGGTTACTGCCACTGCGGTAATGCGGGCCCGAACGTTATCCATCGAGAGTCACCCTGGGTTCAGCCCACTAAAGGAGTTTGTTACTTTCCGAGATATAGTAACCAAATTTGACTGTTTATTTAGTACACCATTTATTGATGCAAAGTGTCAGAAATTTGAAGAAGAATTAACGATATAGCGTGATTTATTCTTCCAACGCAACAGAGTTCAAACACTGATTTGGTCAGCGAACATTTTACGTCATCCGCATGTGTCACTACACTGGATAGTAGAAGATAGTGAGTTCATTGATGAACAGCGAACAGGAGGTTCGAGGTTGAATCACCGGAGAACAGAAACTTTGAGAGCGATGATCATCTTCACGGGTTCGTCAGGCACACCAGATAATGTTGACATAAAGAAACACCGCCTTTAGCGCACGCTGATCCACCGTCATATGCCGCCCAACAGCATCGATCTGGACACTGAACTTTGCGCATCATAAAAGGAAACGAACTGTCCAACTGTATTAACGTTCCACATCAACGTATGTCTTGGGTATGAAATAGGTTATCACTTCATGATGATTCAAACAATCTAGTTATTTAACGAACATAAGGTAGAGCATCCGTCTTCTCATCTGGCCTATCAATTTCTTTAGACACTATGAAAACCACTGTCAAATTGTACCCCATCTCTGTTCAGCGATTTATTTGTGTCATTAATAGTACAGCTGTTTGTCAGCGAAAATTTAACACTGAAATCCACTGGACTGTTAGTATGAAATTCCTCGTTTGCGTTCATTCATCACAATCTACGAAAACAAGCTATCATTCTGAGTGTATTGAATCATGGATGTTATTTGAATGGAAAGATTGAATGTTGAAGGTACTTTGTGCGTTTAGCTAGTCAGCCGACATTACCAGCCTGATAGCAGTACTATCGAGACGGATCGATATAGGCAAACACCCTTTATACTTGAATAAAATTTATCGGGTTTCTTACGAAAGAGATGACTGCCATTTAGTCGCACGAGAACTTGCTGCGTAGGCATATGTCAGTTACGTGAGTGACTGGTACGTCGGTACGTTTTTGCTCTTAACTATATGACGCAAACGGCTTGATCATGGGTTTGTTTCGGGCGACAGTGAACATGTCTGTTAATTATATCGCGAATACTGGCCGAAATAACACAGCTGCCGTCAATGCAATCGAAATCATCGATAGTCACACCGACACTGAATAGAAGACAAATATCGGGATTATCGCGGTATGAGAATCAATCTATCATCAACGAATCTGAGTTACACCACTGATGCCTGTTGTTTAGAGTCATACGAGAGGCATTCGGTTCATTGCATGTGAATCCAACTAAGCCAGACGAGATCAACCGCGTATCCTTCGTTTGTTCCGTTGCTTCGAGTCAATATAATCATGCCTGAGTTAATAGATTGAGGATTGACTTGCTGTTTTCCACTGCAAATACGGCTAATTGTAACCTTCAACCAGTAACACGGTCATTCAGTTGTATTAGAGATATTGAATCATGGAATCCAGATTTATCACGTATGCGTAACTCGGCATTGTCAGGCAGCTGATGCCGATGATTCGACTAGGCCGATCTTAACTATTAACTGCTCAATATTATATTGCCGGATCGATAAAGCTGTTCCACATCTGAGACTGCAATCAAAAACACACGTCACGATCTTGAACGGAATATGTTCATCGTAGTGTTTGCCTCGAGTGCGGCGGCGTGGAGACCCTGCCCTACCCAAACATAGATGGGATGTCTGTTGAGCGCCGGTGTGACGTACTGTGTTGTAAGTACAGCAGAAATGCTGCCCGATCAGGTTTCCACAATACGCCAAAATCGGTCCCAGCTAACACTGTTACTGTAAGATACGCAGCCAAACATGCTCGGTCATGAATGTCTCGTCGGGCTAATAGCCGTCGGTGACAACGTAGCTGTTTCTGGAAGACTTCATCATATCCACGATCGGTCACGCTGGTTGAATGGTATGACTGCGGTGTGATCGAGGTTCATTCTCACTAATACCTGCGTTCGAAAAACAGGTGGTATTAGTACGGGCTGTTGAGCATCAACTTTATCTGCAATTAATTAACGTTTGTCATAACGGTTTGTACACCGGTTACGTCAAGGGACAGGCGGGAGATTTCCGAGTCCTTGACTCGGTGAACATTATGTTCACAGCGCCAGCTCATGAGTGGGTTCAAAACTTGCCTAAAGGAGATAAAGGTCATGTTGCTTGTATCCCCTTTCTACAAGTCTGATAATCTTCAAATCCTGGGTTAACTCAAAGGTGTCGGCACGGCTAGCCAAACCTTCATTGGTGATATCGCATGGAGTCTGCTGAGATAACATTGCAGCCGAGCACTGAAACGGACACTTCACTTGTCAATCGCTTGCGAACCAATTGATCCGCCTTAGTCAAAAAAAAAAATCCATTTATCATACTGATGAACTTGTATTATTGCCTGACTGTTGCGATATGGTGCGGGTTTACGCGATAACAGCCGATTCTGCGTGTAAGCCAAGTGCCGATTGCTCAAAGGAGAAGAGACCAGTCAAGACTGGCCGCCTTGCACGTACTCAATTACACATTTATCACAAAACAGTTTCCATGATGCACAGCCAAGAAGTACTGCGACAGCATTGAATATACTGGCGGGCAGTTTGCCACAAGTAAATATACCGGCATGACAATATAAACAGACAGCCATAGTATTCACATCATCGTTAATATACTGTTATAATAACGATGGTAAATACAAAGGAAAATATGATTAACGGGGACGAATATTTATCTCATCATATCATCGGTACGATTATTAGCCTGAAGATGATTACGTTTATTTCAGCACAGAAGATCACCAATTAGGAGACCGAAATTAGTCCACAGACTACCAAACGATCAATTATTAATTGCATAAACATTCTGACCGCTGATATATAGTCAGTACAAACAACGATGGAAAACACTAAATAAACGGTAACTTAAGCGCGAATAACGTTTATGTTTCGCAGCGACACGAAGCTCATGCAGATCACCAATAGCCAGTTCTCTTCTTCATTTCATTATATCTTCAGTCATGTTACTATATTGCTCATCGGGGCGTGCTGGAATTCATTAATTTATTGATTTCTTTTTTCAATACTACTGAGCCGATCTAGAAGATCTGCCAGTTTCATCATGCACATCGTGTTTTATTGAGCACAAAATATTCGCGTAGTTTATATTGCGTTTCAATTTACGAATGTTGTGCCAAGGC
This sequence comes from Aedes japonicus, assembly GCA_034211315.2. Taxonomy (NCBI): domain Eukaryota; kingdom Metazoa; phylum Arthropoda; class Insecta; order Diptera; family Culicidae; genus Aedes; species Aedes japonicus. The sequence continues at coordinate 4,363 of JASCZW010007158.1, forward strand.
CTGTGTTCTTGTACAGTTGCGTGGAGAAGGTATAACGTGCAAATTTGCTTTATTAACGAATATAACGAATAGATTTGTTAGTACTTCGATTTAAAGGGCTGTACTAGAATTAATTTTCAGGCGTGGGTATAGGTCGCGGAGGAAAATTACATTTTCAGTACAACTGCGAACAGTTCTGATGCCATACAAAACTGACATGATTGGGTGATATTTTGATACATGATAGTTCCGCTGCATCTTTACCATGCTTCATTATTTGTCAGATTGAAACATGTGAAAACCATATCAGAAGAAACTGAATGTTTATTCGAAGACAGATTTGACGGATATTGCAAGTACCTTGCTACATGCAGGTAAGATAATTCACTGTCATTTCGATCGCCTATCAACAGAATATGTTGCCCGCTGCCTTCATCATAGACTGGGTTCCAAGTACCAGTATTCGATCAGTGTCTTTTTCTTACCAGTCAGTACTACACATTGTCCCAATGCTTTCCCTAATAAATGAACTCACATTTGTATACTTCAATATTCTCGTCAAAATAACAGGAACAAATTCAACAGGCGCAAATATGGCTGTTAAAGGTATATCGACCATGTTCTAAAGCACCAATTTCAGTCTCTAGTTGCATACTGATTGTTGGTATGTAACGCGACTATGTAGTGCAATCGCTGGCCGAAGACGGTGTAATTTTCCTTCTTCATTTCCTTCAAAAAATTCGAAATTCATTACGCCTATCAGATATTCATGTTTTCAGGAATTGTTTAGCGATGGGAATTGTCCGATGTAACGATGTGATGATAACGTTTCAATGGATTTGAATGCCCTGAAGATGATTGATAATTTGAACGAAAACTGATTGCTCGAGAGCTAAACCTGTGGCAAAGGAGTTACTGCTCGTAACAGCACAAATGCAAGTACAAAGATTACATTGCGATCTACTTTCATCTCAGTTAATTACTAGTATCACGAGTAAATCACGAAAATGCTTCATACCATCCCGTAGGGTCAGACATAACCAAGTAAAATACCGATATCTGATGCATACTTTACCATTTCACGTAAATTAGTTTTACCCATCAAAGGAGCACCTATCTCAGTTTGAAATGGGCGATTTCACCCACAGGTACGGCCGGTTACAGTGCATACTGAAAAGGCATGCATCACCAAGTATATCATACCTAAACTTTTACAGAAGATTCCCACTTTATCACTGATCATTTCTAAAGTTGCTTGTGTTGAATGACAAAGGCAGATGATTGCGAACTTCACTGCGTACAAAGGATTCATTAACGAGGTGAATCCAAAATTACATCATATTATTTCATGTTTATCCACATGACTACGCATTTCGACCATGATGACGGTCGTTAATTCCATGGACAAGACATAGATCAAGCTCACATGAAAACCTCGTCATCTAGTTCGGGACTGTTAGATCTTTCAAGAGTTTGAAATTGATATACAGTAGGTCAGACAGCTCGGAGGCATGCTGTTCAGATCAAGATAATTGAGAAATTCAAAGGCAGCTGTGTTCCATGGTTATGAGTCTGTTAACGTATATTGAATCGAGAAAGAACAGATCATCAAAATCCAATTATCTAGAGGAAATAATACGCGATGACTGAATAAATTCAGAAAGGATAGGCACATCAAAAATATTTATCTATCCAAATATACAAAGAGTTATCAAATCTTTCTCAATACCGTTAACGTTATAAAAGATTTATATTGAAAATACTTTCTTATTTACAGTATAAGCCATCGATCATTGTGGAATCGATAACTGAATATAACGACGTTTCTACAAAATAGCCGAATTATTAGCATGAGTCGTGCTCAACTCCAAATTTCCTCTAACTGGTAGCGCATGGAATCATCGCTTCGTTTGAACGAGTATGTGTAAGGCAATTTGTCAACGAATCACGAAGTGGCAATTACATTATTCATCTAGTTTTCTGTCTATCTTATTCATTCATTTGAGAGGAGCCAGTTTGAGTAGTATGTCAGTATTGGCGAGCCTTCAAATGGGCGCAGTGGTCACAGACTGTTACATATTTCCAAATGATACAATGATTGCTTGTATCTTCTTAACAGTCCATACATAATAATAAACTATTCCAAAATATCTAATCAGTGCCACTTATGGAGTTATCATACTTGTGTCATTTTCGATATATGAATGAGTCGTAACCTGCCAGAACATGGCCGAAGAATGATCGCTCAGTAAATGGTTATACTGCAATTTACGATCAACATGCGCTGAACGAAGACTGTTTAGGCGGTAGAATACTATGTTTAGAGCGACAATAGGCTGAGGACAATCAATTTCTCGATTGAAGGTATACTGCAGCATATGTTGCTCTGAAACATCACGACGTATACTCAGTGGCCCCAGATCTATAAGTTGGGAATACTGATAGCATCGTAGTAGCAGATTGATTGATTCCATTTAGTGAAACGCAGAAATTTTTCGCGCTGACTGTTCGATACGATATGAAATGACTAAGGCTCAGTACGCTATACATGAGGCGCATCTACGGACACTATCTTCAAGTGCGTAATTCTTCCGGATAAAGAGATGGGAGATCACGCTAACGATACTTCCAGCAGATAGAATACACGCTAATATCTTGACTAGAGGATCGAACACACGTTCGCAAGAAACCACATATAGCACTGTTCCACCTTCCCAGGGTACCATTTCGAAAAACAACGTCTTTCCATACAAGAAGAAGAAACACCATCAATAACATACACACCGATACTTCTGACTGCAACAGAATGTTACTGAAATCTCTGATTTACCGTCAAAATTTCAATCGCATGAAGATTCAGCAAATGAAGGAAATTCATAAAATTTGTTAGCCATCTCGATTTTCCTGGAAACGAAACCAGCTGAGATGAAAGGTACAGCGAAGGTATATAGATATTCCATCCAGAATGTGATTGAAATCCCAAAATCATATCGATCATCATTGATTTGATGAGAAACTGGCACATGAGAAAAAATTCCACTGGTATGATAGTTCTAGAGTAACTGAGATGGTATGCATGTGTTTTCCAACATTTTACTTGACTTTTTGATCATTTACATTTAGAGAAAAAACTTTATATATGGAATTGTAGGAACTAAAGTTTCAAAAGAGGAACACAGAAAAAAAAAATTTTTTCATCAGAAAATCATGTTATACCATTAAAATAAAGGATCAAGGGAATGATGATAGAATTTCAGCTGTATGGAATCTGAGGAAATATTGATTTTAAAAAACTCTAGATGTGACGTTTTTCAAACTTGGTGACAGTTCTTGCTTCATTCATTTCCCATAAATTTTGGATGTGTTACAAATATATCTTGGAGATCATTTACAAATACACGATTATGCATTGATAACATTGAACAGCACTGTTTCAAGATGATTGATTTCACAAAATTTCAAAACTCCGTACATTTCTCCAACACGTGATATTAGTTATTAATCGATTGTTTGTGTTTCTAGCTTTAAACATATGGTGTTCTTACTACCTAATAGCTCGTCGATTGAAAGCTTCACTTGCTATAATATCAAAATAATTATGGTTGGGTTTTATATTTATATGTCATTTATTGTTTCATGTCATTGATACTATTGATAAATATCGATAACATTGATTGCTTCTTAAGAGATATGAATCTCGCCTCGTCATATTTGAAAACAGTTTGAGAAAGATTGCCTTCGGAAATTGAACGAATGAGAAATTTTGTGTATTTCGCAATGTTTTAGTGTTCAATGGTACTATCCTGATTCCGGCGCTGATTTGTTCATACTCTTCAGATGTATTAATGGTCAAACTATATTACATCACTTTTACGTCTATTCGAATAATTTGACGGCACTTTTGATAGGCGCTCATACAGCGTTACCTGCCATCTGCATCAAGGGAACTATCGCGGATTTAGTAACGTTATTCGTTAACATGACGTATTTCTCAACGTTGCGTACGGCAGTTCATTGATTGTGCCTGCTCGATCATCACAATGAAAAAGTTTGATGAGCCTGAAATAAATGACTTACATCAGTAACTGTGCATCGATGGCCTGGACTGGAGATGTTAATGAAACCGATATGATTTTGAGACTCCAGATCATGCATAAATATGCTGGCGAATATGGCCTGCTCATTCAATACCACTTTGAACAGCACTTTGGAAAAGATTGATCATCCTTCCATTAAATGCAGAAAATTAATTAACGAAATCATCAGAAGGCCCAAATGCGGTCAGTTCATAAACTCTGGTTTTGACACGGTCTGGCTAATTTTACGCATGTCTTTGATACCACAGGTATTTGTTAGATCATTTCCTTCACGTTGAACCCAATTATATGACTTAATGATGAATGACTATACGACATATATATTGAATATATATTGAGTTCATGGCATATAACATCTCTGTATTTTATAGCAGCACATTATTTGCCTTTTACATATTATATACTGACATAGCCTTATAGCTGCTGATTGTCATCATCTAAAGTCATTACTTCATCGCTGAAGATCATCAACTGGGATGTTTTCATTGATCATATCTGACCTTCAACATCGTTGATAAGCAAAATAGTCAGCAGTTCGAGTCAATACGCCTTCATATGACTTCACGGTGACACCATCAACGTTCACGATGAATGACGCCCTGCGACATTCATCCGCTGTTACTATTCGCTTCGGCAAATTGCACCTTCATTTCTCCGAGGAACCGACGTGATGTTATTACAAACACCATAAATAGATGATTGCACATTAAACACAGTGCCATTTATCTGTTCCTTTCAAATGAGTTCGTCATCACTGGGGAGGGTCAATGTGAACGTTGCACATGAAGATCTCGGAATTTATCGGTGTCTGCAGAGGGGGGCCCGATTGAAAGAAGCCGAATTTCTCTGAGGCCTTCTTCATTCCCCATTGAGATAAAATCTGAAAATCTGAAAATTTGCTAGTGTTCAGGTGATTTATTCTACTATCACATTGCCTCTTTAACGATCTTCCAAAATCATATCGTTTACACTGATCGGCATCTATAACAATGAACAACCAAAATCTGAATTCATGCATCAAAGTGCCGTGCCTTCAGAAAATCCCTATTATAGAGACGTCCATCCAAGCTCTCTTTCAAAACGTGTCTTTTCTCCAATTTCCACAAAACAAACTTGAAAATATTAAAATATGTTCTTTTTTATATCTGATTTTAGTATCTATTTCGCCTTTCTTTATGAAAATCTCTTTTTTCAGTGTACATTCTTTACAAAGCCTTTCGTAACTCCCATATACAAGTCTTCTTCTCTAATGTAACGGTTTTAACTACGATTTTCAAGTAAGTCAAGTACATATCAACTCGCTTGGATCCAAATATCTAATTGAAGTGACTTTCAACATAGCCGAATGCGTACTGCTTCATCAAAAATCGAAGATGTTTGTGACGATCATTTGGCGTGAATAATTGCTTTCCGGCGTCAGACGGCGGAGGCTCACTGCAAGCTGTCTCAGAAATTAACACAGAAATAATTCTTCATCAAATTTGGTCGAATTTGGAGATGTCTGTGTAAAACTACATATAGTGTGAAACACACGTATTTTCTCCGTGTATCTTCCACCATATAATGCCAATAAATACATATATGAAAAGTTTTCGAATGATAAGGTGCCTTTCTTTATTATGAACTTTCCCGAAGTGTTCATATCAATGCAGACTTTGCACGAGGAAGGCTTCATTCTGTGACCTGAAAATGAAAATGATCTATCCCAGTCTTTAATATTACTTGCAATTATACTGATCTAATCAGTAGTTCACATCAGAAATAAAAGAAAATTGCCTTTGATTTACTACGAATAATTCAAGAAGATTGCATATACGTGAACCTGACATGGTAATGAAATGCGTCACATCGGCGTCAGAATACCATTTACAGTCATTTCAAGATCAAAGGATCAACGATCGTATATACAGTCTTAAATATAGACTACATGAATATCAGAGTTGTAACTATAAATTGAATGAAGGAAATGCTGCAGACATTTTTTATAAATTTTATCGTGGAAATATTTGCAAGAAATATTCTCTGAACGATACGTCACAACAGAGTCATCTGTGTCTGGTTTAACAGAAAATCAAAAAATTTAAAAAATCGAAGCTGTACCAAAAATCACAAGGCTAGAACTATTTGACGTATGTGATCATCTAATATGATCGGTATTGCACTTGAAGCTAAATGATAAAATTGAACTGAAATGTAGAAGAATCCCTCACTACGTGTTCAAATGACAATTTTCATTCACATGGATGAACGTGTCGAACTGAAAAATTGCGTCTTTCTTTATAAATATCTTCCGCTTTGTTCCATACCACATCTTCTGAGCTATTTATATTTTGCATTTCCACTGTTCCCAGAATGGGAGCATTGGCGTCAACTACTGTATGTGCAAGATATTTTCCAAGCATTTCAAAAATGCGGACGTCTAAAATAACTTGACGGAATTTTCCAGTGTTCATGAAGAGTTTACAATGGAATCTCATCTTCCATTACTCTGGCTCCTTTATCATGTCACCAGAATCGTGAATTTTCCTGTCACCAAAAGTTCATTTTGAATATCCCTATTTTGAATTCCGACGAAAATCTGGCATATCGTGGAATAAGACACCCTCGAGGCAATGTCACGAAAATATTTTTCCAAATCAAAAATCGACTGATATACATGGCTTTTTACAATACCACCGACAAATGACTGACTTATTAGACATCTACTGAACGCAATGATAATGAAACGCTGCAGAAGCTTCCATACCTTAAGAAGAGCTGATCGTACGACACAATGGTTGCTTTTCAAACCGCAAAAATCGGGATTGAATTGCAGCGTTTGAATCGGGTCGAAATGTAATTGAATGGAAAAAGAAATCAAGTCCTAGCTCAAGTACCAAGTACCATGTTATTTAATTTGTCCCGAAATATCGGTAATGCAGAGATCAATTCGTCAGGCCAAGGCACGGTTGAGGCCAGTTTAAGAATGTAGCGACATTAATAATGGAAGGAATGTTATTTAGCACAACTATATTACAAAGATAGCAGCATTAGGCCCGGTCTATAGCTCTCTTATCCACTAATGATGGTGACTAGACGTAATGTATCTACCATATATGCTTCGTTGAGTTACAGCCTCGTGGTTATTTACAGATGTCTCATGAATTGATTTGTTTGTAGGTAAATATTTCCTTCATTCTTAAAATATTAAAGTACTATCTAGATGATGATTATTTATTTGAGTCACGAAAATAGTGAAGATATCATAAATCACTTCAGATGAAATAAATAGCTGAATGTACAATTATCATTTGCTGTAACACTCAGCCACTAGGTAACAGAATGTAGAGTTTATGGAGTTAGGACCTAGAATATCTAGACGTCTGAATTTGCACACTACACAATATCACAGGGCACACATTGGCCTTTATAGTTTTGTCGGCATTAGAGTTGAGCAAGACGATGTCATTATATAGCTTATGTTGTGTCGGCCCTGAAGATTGCGGCATTGTGCGTCTCCTGTAACATTTGAAAGAATATAGAATCAGGTTAATATCATTTCGTTCCATCATATGATGTTGCATGCTTAGTAAACATCCAAACATTAAAAGAGCTGTCGTATGCAGCGTTTCATTTGTAACGATATCGTTCGCAGCGTATTACCGCAACTTTTATCAAAATTAACATATATACTCCATAGCAACTTGAAATGGCAGATCTATCTGCCATCAACCATCATCGCAAATGAAATGGACTGGTTAAATGCATGATGGTTTCATAATACTGCAAATCATTGACTTTACATGTTCGGCTAGTCTCATTTTTTGATCAGTCGTCAGTATAGACGCGTTTTATCTGTTCTGGTATTGCGTTTCGCGGTTTTGTTTTGCATTTGCTTTGAGGCTGTCTTCAATAAATGATTGCGGAAATTTGCTCACTGGATACACGATACATCTGCGTTGGATGTTACAGTACATGCAGCTTGTGGAGTGCCTGTCTGTCTGAACTCGGCTATTTGAAAGCGACAAAAATTGATGTGCATCCCATGTTCTACCATGTTATACATGCCAGCTTTGATTTCAATTTTATGCGAAAGACTAACAGCTATCTCACTATGAAATCATGTCCAATTTCACTTCGCAGCGGCGCTCATTATACGGCAGATTTTAATTACGTAGTGCTGACTTCATTCTAATAATGATAATGAGTCCATCTTGTTTCACAGTCGTTGGGGAGAATGAAGATTGCAGTTTATTTCCGACAAAATGTATAGTCTGGGGCCCAATCAAATTAACTTCATGTAATTGCCATTTGTTTGTTATCGACAGTCATCCAGGACATTCCTCTGTGTAAGTAAATCTATCTTAATATGGAAAAAATGAAGCTTTTCCATAATACTGAGCATTCCTTACTTGTTCATGAACAGCGAAAACTAACGACTGATGAATATTTAGGCGAGTTCGACATTTGTATAAATTTGTATCATATGATACAAATTAACGGAATGATTAGAAACGATTTCTAAGAATGAAGAAATGCTGAGTCCTCTGCCGAGGCCATAAATCATTGCCTGAAATATAGTTGAACAGTACACTCAAAAATCAGGTTTGTTATAATTGAATCCACCTATTTGGCATAAAGAAATAAAAATTTTAAAAGACTAATAAAATGTATAAAGAGATTGCACAGAATCTGACATACTGATTTATGATGAACTAAATCCAGCCATTAGTAATATACGAGCATAACTAAAAACTGAATCCTGAAATTGCTCCAGTCCAAAATTCTTCACTATGTTGTAACTAGCTGAAATTCCGATTTACTCTGTCAGAATTTATTCTGACTGCTGCCAGTGATAATAAGACGGCAAATATTCTTCCAAGAATTCATACCATGCCTGATGAGAAGACAGATATGATTTCACTTCTTCTCCCAGAATTTTTCAAGGGACATTGAGTTAGTCAAGTCAGTCTCAAGTATTTAATAATAGGCGTTTGCCCTGATACATTACCTGTATATTTAAGAACTTAGCATTGGGAATTACAGCACTTTATTTGGCTTTTGTCATGTCACGGGAATTCGGGATCCCGGTTCCCATCTGCCCATTTTGCAGCGGAAACGTGACATCTGTAACTATCGTGAATGCCATTTCCCGCGTTCCTAAACTTTGAGCAATTATTGTTCATTTTCAAATCAAAATAGACTGATTCAAGAAGTGCACATTTCAAGGACGATCATCCAGGCCAAATTCTATTGGAATTCGTCAACTAATTACCGATATAATGATTGCGGCAACTACAGAAGCCTATTACAGATACCAAGCAAGGCTTGATCGCATTGACATACCCATGTTTGTCTAAATTGGTGAAAATGGGATTCGAGGTAGGCCAGATTACTGAACTTATCTTATTCACCGTCATCAAATAGTTAGATTCAAAGAATCAAATTTATTAAGGTCACTTGAGTCTTCATACTCTTCCTGCATGACATTTCGTTTGTAAATGATATTTCCCTTTATTTCCAAACATTAAATTTCTTATTTGATGTTGATGATATTTATCCATGGAAATAAGAAATAAAATATTATATCATGATTATTTGTTGAAATAAATGATTCTATACTTGTGCAAATGTCTATAGTGCCGAATGGTCGTAATTTCGATTGCTTAGTAGGAAACGAAAGACTTGCACAGTTGACAAATGTAAAGAACAAGGATTTGTTATTTGGACTCGAAACTAACTTTTATTGATCATTACAACACAACATAATGTTGAATAATATGTTGATTTATAAAACGATTTCTGTTATACCATGATCCGTACACAATGTTTTAATTGTGTACGGATCATGAAAATTGTAACAGAATCGTTTTATAAATCCAAGCATATTATTTGCTTTGTTGATGATTGTGTTGTAATGATCAATAAAAGTTAGTTTCTGAGTCCAAGATAACTCCTAAATCCCTTGTTCTTTACATTTGTCAATCATGGCTGATTCCCTAGATTGATAGTTATGTCTGGGGTGTTTCGTTTCCTACCAAAAGCTATCGAGTTACATTTTTTTACGTTCAGCTGTAAAAGACTTTTGTTGCACGCAAGTATAGAAACTCATTTATTTTTTCGAATGTCATGATATCTTTGTTTCTTATTTCTAAAAATAGCTTCATGTCATCAGCGTAAATAAGAAATTTAATGTTTTTGAGAATAAAGGAAATGTCATTTACAAACAAAATGAATAAAGTGAACTCATGAGAGCCTTGGGGGACTCAGAAGTGACCTAATAGGATTTACTTCTTCCTTTGAATCTAATCTATTTGTTGACGGTTAGTAAGATAGGATTCGAGCCATCTGAGGATTCCTGCCTCAATTCCCATTTTTCGCAATTTGAATAGAAGCATGGGTATGTCAATGCGATCAAAAGCCTGCTGCTGAAGTCTGTATAAAGAGCTTCTACATGGTTGCCATTGTCCATTGCTATCAGTGAGTAGTTGACGAATTCCAATAAATTTGTGCTAGTTGATCGTCCTTGAAGAATCCATGTTGCTTCTAGTCGTCTGTATTTTGATTTGAGAAAACAATTTTTCATTGATAATTGCTTCAAAAAGTTTAGGAACGCAGGAAAATAATGGCAATTCCACGTATAGTTACAAATGTCTGATTTTTTCCACTTTTAAAAATAGGTACTAGATAGGAACTTTTCCAAAGTTTGGGAAAATCTCAGATTCCAGTGACATATTAAAAAGCCAAAATAAAGGTGCTGTGAGTTCTAATGCTAAGTTCTTCATAAATACGGGTGGTATTCCATCAGGGCCAGAACCTTTGGAAACGCCTAATTTATTCAAACCTTCCAAAATGTCTTGAAATTTGACTTGACTAACTCCAATGTCCCTTGAAAAATTCTGGGAAGAAATTGAAATATTCATAATCGCAATCTTCTTCATCAAACGTGGTATAGATTTCTTGGAAGAATGTTGCAAATATATTGCAAATTTCTTCCGCGTTATCACCAACATTTGAGTGTAGATGCATTCTAGATGGGAAATTGTCAGATTTCAGCTTAGTTTTAACATAATTGAAGAATTTTTTTGGACAAGACTTAATTTCAAGTTCGGTTTTTGAATTATGCTCATCATATGCATTACTAATAGCTAGATTTAGTTCATCGCAAATCTTCAAATAGTATGTCAGATTATTACTGTTACAATCTCTTTTATACATTTTGTGGGCCTTTTGCTTCCGATTTTTTAAATTTTTTATTTCTTTATTATACCAAACTGGGTGGTTCGAATTACCTCTTCGCCTAATTTTTTTGAGTGGTACTTGTTCAACTACTATTTCAAACAATAATTTATAGAAAACCTCAACAGAAGTTTCAACATTTGCTTCATTCTTAAAAATCGTTTGCCAATCAATTCCGTTAAGTTTGTGTCTTATGATATCATAATTTGCTAAATGATATTGAAAGACCTCTTCATATTCATAGTCGTTGGGTTTTTCGTATTCATGAACAAATAAGGAATACTCAATTGCTGTGGGAAAAGCTTCATTTTTCCATAATGGAAAAATAGATTTACTTACACAGAAGTCTTCCTGAATATTTGTCAATAACAAATCTAAATAGCAATTTTGTTGGTTTTTTACATGGTTAATTTGATTGAGCCCCAGGCCTGCAGTTTTGTCGGAAATAAGCTGCAATGTTTCATTCTCCCCAACGACTGGTAGTAAGATGGACTCGTTATCATTGTCTAGAATGAAGTCAGCACTACGTTGATTAAAATCACCGTATATGTGAACTTTCACTTCTGGTGAAAGTTGAGACATAATTTCATAATTGTGCTGTTAGTTCTTTCACCTCAAAATTTAGCGAAATCAAAGCTTGGCATGAGCTGCAGCATGGTAGAACATAGGATTGCACATCAATTTTTTTGTCCTTTTTCCGTAGCGGGTTCCGTTGAACAGGCACTCCCACACAAGCTGCATGAAATGCACGCGAACATCCAACGCAGGTCCACAATACCGTATCGACCGTAGCATCCAGTGAGCAAATTTCACAGCTCATTTTTATTGAAAGACAGCGCACAAAAACTTAAGCGTATGCAAAACAAAAACCGCGAAACGCACGTGGCCAGGAACGAATAAAAAACGCGTCTATACTGATTGACGACTGGTCAAAAAAATGAAAAGTTTAGCCGAGACATTGTAAAGTCAATGATTTTGCAGTGTTTATTGTAAGAAGCCATCATGCGATTTATTGGTCCATTTCTAGCATAGTTTTTGCGATGATGGTTGATGGCGAATAGGTCACGATTTCAAAGTTGCCAAATAGGTGCATATATGTTTAATTTTGATAAAAGTTCTGGTGAGACAATACGCTGCGAAACGATATCGTTTACAAATGAAACGCTTGCATACTCACGACGCTCTTTCAATGTTTGGATGTTTATAAGCATGCAACGCGCTTCATATGATGGAAGACGAAATGATGTCCAACTGATTCTATGCTGTTTTCGTGTGTGGTTACAGAGGAGACCATACAATGCTGCAATATTTCAGAATAGACCTAACATAAGCTATATATAGTGTTTTAATAGTGTATGGCTTCCTGAAAATTATGACAAAAGCGCTTAATAAAGCCCAGCATGTTATTTGCCCTGTGAATAATTGTATTGTAGTGGTCTATAAAATTAAGTTTGGAGTCTAAGATTATTCCTAGGTCCCTAACTCTTTCACATTTTTCTACATTCTGATTACCTAGTGCAATTGATATGTTTGGTGTTGTTATTTTTTTGCTAAATGATATTGAGTTGCATTTTTTTACATTCAGCTATATGTTTATTTCATCCTGGAATAAATTGATGTCTTCCTTATTTCGTATTTCCAAATAAAGCTTCATGTCATCGGCATAGATTAGTACTTTAATATTTTTAAGAATGAAGGAAATGTCCTTTACCTACAAAACAAAAAGAAGGGGTCCTAAATGAGAGCCTTGTGGGACACCACCCAAGTAACCACGAGGCTGTAATAGCAAGCATATATAGGGCAAATGCATTACGTCTAGTGCATCATTGAAGTTGGATTAAAATTGAAAAGGGCCCCACTAAGACCGAACTAATGCTATATCTTTTGTAATGCCATAAGACATTGCTAAAGTAGCATTATTGCATTGGTAATGCATCACTACATTCTTAAGCTAATCTAACGTTTCATTACTTGACAACTGTTGAATTGATGCGATCTCGCATTACCGATGTTGATTTCGGGTTGAACAAGTGCAATAATATAATGCTTGTGGTTACTTGGGCAGAAGTGACTTGAATAGGACTTGATTTCTTTCCATTTAATTTTATTATTTGTTGATTCAAGCCATTTCAAGAGTCCAGGTTCAATCCCATTTTTTTGCAGTTTGAAAAGTAGCATTGGTATGTTAATACGATCAAAAGCCTTGCTAAAGTCTGTATAGAGAGCTTCTACGTGGTTTCCATTATCCATTGCATTCAATGAATAGTCTGTAAATTCAATTAAATTTGTCGAGGTTGAACGGCCCTTAAAAAAGCCGTGTTGCTTGTCAGTTATTCGATTTTTGATTTGGAGAAATAATTTTTCATTGACAATTGCCTCGAAAAGTTTAGGAATGCAAGAGATTATGGCTATTCCACGATAATTACGTATGCCAGATTTTCGTCCAGATTTAAAAATAGGGACCAAAAATGAACTTTTCCAAATTGTTGGGAAAATTCCTGATTCCAGTGACATATTAAAGAACCAAAACAATGGAGATGTGAGTTCCATTGCTAAACTCTTCATGAACACTGGAGGAATTCCGTCAGGTCCAGGACCTTTTTAGGCGTCCACATTTTTTAATGCTTGGAAAATATCTTGCACATACAGTTGGTTGACGCCAATGCTCCCAGTAAATTTAGGGTAAAATGCAAAATATTCGCGATCGCGATCCTCTTCAGAAAATGTGGTATAGATTTCTTGAAAAAATGTTGCAAAAAGATTGCAATTTTTTTCCGAGTTCCGACACGTTCATCAAGGTACATTGTGGATGGAAAATTGTCAGATTTTAATTTGGTTTTTACGTAATTGAAGAAGTTCTTCGGGCATGACTTTATTTCGAGTTCAGATTTTGTATTGTATTCTTCAAGTGCAATACCGATCGCTAGATTCAATTAGTCACATACGTCCAAATAGTTGGCTAAATTTTCACTGCTGTTGAATTTTTTGAAAATTTTGTGAGCTTTCGATTTTTTTTAATTTTTGATTTTTCTGTTAAACCAGGCTGGATGACTCGTATTTCGGTGACGTCGTTTTATTTTTCAAAGGTATTTCTTGCAAAATTATTTCCGATAAAATTTTATAAAAATGTCTACAGCAGTTTCGACATTTCCTTCATTCTTGAAATTTATTGCCAGTTTACATTGTTTAGTTTGCTTCTGATATTCGCATAATTAGCTAGTCTGTATTCAAAGACTTCTTCATATTCACAGTCGTTGGGTCTTTGATATTCATGTATAAATAAAGAATATTCTATTGCCGTGTGACGCATTTCATTTTTCCATAATGGGTTCACACATTATGTACAATCTTCTTGAATATTCGTGAGCAAGAAGTCCAAAAAACAATTTTCTTTATTTCTGATGTGGTTTACTTGATTAAGTCCAAGTTTTGCGATTTCGTCGAATATGAATTGCAAAGTAATATTCTCCCCAAAGACTGGGAGTAAGATGTTTTCATTTTCGGAGTCTAGAATGAAGTCAGCGTCGCGTTGATTAAAGTCCCCATTGATGTGAACTTTTACTTCAGGAGAAAGTTCATATAAAAAAATTTCTGCGCATTCGAAAAACTTTTCATATGTATTTTTATTAGCATTATATGGTGGAAAATACACAGAGGAAAATACGTGTGTTTCACCTGCTATGTGAGATTTTACACAAACATGCTCAAATTCATTAAATTTTGATGAGAGAATTATTTCTGTGTTGAATTTTGCAGAGACGGCTACGAGGACTCCACCGTCTGACTTCTTTCCAGACTCTGAATGATTCCACGCCAAATCGGTCGGTCACCAAACTATCTTCGATTTTGATGAAACTTGGTACACGTCTTCGGTATGTTGAAAAAAAAAAATCCACTGGTGTTAAGATTATTTGGATTCAAGAGTAACTTTTGAGATGGGTGTATGTTTTTTTTTCCAACATTTTACTTGAAAAATCGTAGTTCAAAAACCATTACATTTAGAGAAAAACTTTATATGGGGGAGTTGTAGAGAACTAAAAAGGCTTTGTAAAAAAAATGTACACTGAAAAAAAAAATTTTTTTCATAAAGAAAAATCGAAAATAAATACTAAAAATCAAATATAAAAAAAAACATATTTTTAATATTTTTCAAATTTGTTTTGTGGAAATTTGAGAAAAAAAGACACGTTTTGAAAAAAACTTTAGGATGGACGCTCTTATAATAAAAAAGTTTTCTGAAGAGCGAACTTTGGTGCATAATTCAAATTTTGGTTATTCATTATTATAAATAAAAATCAATTATACAATATGATTTTGGAGATCATTAAAAACAATAATGATTATTATGATAAATCACCTGAACGCAACCGTTTTCGAGATTTTTCGGATTTTATTTCAATAGAATGAAAAAACCTCAGAAAATTCGCTCTTTTCTTAAGTTAATCGAGATTTCCACCAGAAATGATAAATTTTCCAAGATCTTCATATTATAACGTTCACATTACTCTAATGTCCTCTTTTCTTTTGATATCAGGATGATAAGAAGACTCATTTGAAAAGAACAAGATAAATAGCACTATTGTTTTAATATTGCAATCAATATATTTATAATTGTTTTATGGCTGTATCGGTCGGGCCGCTCAGAGAATGAAGGGAGCGAATTTGCTAAAGCGATGAAAGTAACAGCGAGATAGATGTCGCAGGGGCGACAAGTGTGAAATGGACAGATGATGAAATTATGCGGAGGGTCATATAGAAGAAGCATATTATTCGAACTGCTGACTATTTTGCCAAGCTCCAACGATGTTAGAGGTCGGGTGTAGTGTGTGAAAACTACACTCCGAACAGTTCGGTGATGTAGCGATGAAAGTAACACATATTGTTTAAGGTAGGTAGACAAATAGCAGCTATAAAGTATGTCAGGTATATCTTCTCATAAAAAAAACAGCTAATGTACGCTGCCTGTAAACTACCAGAGATGTTTTATACCTGCATTTCCAAAGGTACCACAGCCAATATATATGCTCATACATAGTCGCATTCATCAGTAAAATCTATCTGAGTGAACTGAAAATGGAGTTTAACATGAAGAAGTGTTGTATGCCGTTTCCCACTAAACGGTGCTCAAAAAACCTTCGTAAATTAACCGAACAAAATGTCAAAAAACTCAAGTTTATGGGCAAACCACATTTGGACACTTCTCTGATGATTTGTGATAATTGTCGTTTGCATTTAAATAGAACGGAACAATCCCATGCTGCAATTTCGGAGCAATTTGTTTTTCAAGATGCTGTTCAAAGTAGTTATTGGAGTAATGAGCAAGCCACTATTCACCCTTTTGTCATTTATTACACGGAATCTGGAATACTTAAAAATATCAGTTTCATTGTTATCTCAGAAGTGTTGAAACATGATACGATTGCGGTGCAGGTGTTTATTTCAAAACTAATAAGCTTTTTGCAAACAAAAATTAAAGTAAAGAAAGCTACGTTTATGTCTGACGGGGCAGCATCCCAATATAAAAATAGGAAGAACTTTGCAAGCCTTTGTAAGTTTAAAAAGAAATACAATATTGATGCTGAATGGCATTTTTTCGCAACATCCCACGGTAAGGGACCTTGCGATGCAATTGGTGGTACATTAAAACGAATGGCAAGATATGCAAGCCTTGCTGTACAACATGAACACCCTATAAAAAGTGCATTAGAGTTATTCGAATGGGCGAACCAAAAAAGTGATGATTGTTTAACAAAAATGTCGTTTTGTTATGTATCACATGAAGAGTATGAACAGGGAGTAGCAGAATGGAATGAAATTTACCGACAGACTAAAACGATTGCAGGTACACAAAAGTACCACTCATTCGTTCCAATTTCAGAAAACGAAGCTTTTGTAAAACTGTTTTCGAATGACGAAGAAGGCAGGATTCATAATATATATAAAAGCAATCAATAGTTTATATAATGTTTATGTAATATTATCAATGACCGAGACTAATAAATGGTATATATAAATATAAACCCAACCATAATTCATTATTTTTGTCTTATAACTTTAAGTGAAGCTTTTTCAATCGACGAGCTGTTAAGAGTAAGTAAGAGGCACATACATGTGTTTTAAAAAGGCTAAAAACACAAGAGAAACAATCGTTAGCTATTGTTGTTTTAATATCACGAGTAATTTATGAAAAGGGCGTATTTTTTGAGGTTTTGAAATTTTATTGAAAGAAAATCAGAAATATCTTGAAACGGTTGCGTTTACGTGGTTTATCAATATAATCATTATTGTTTGTAATGATCTCCAAAACCATATTGTAACATCAAAATTTATTTATAAGAATGAATAACCAAAATTTGAAATATACACCAAAGTTTGCTATTTGAAAAACTTTTTTATTATAAGAGCGTCCATCCTAGAGTTTTTTTTAAAACGTGTCTTTTTTCCTCAAATTTCCATACAACAAATTAAAAAAATATTAAAACTATTTTTTTTAGATATTTTATTTTTAGTAATTATTTTTGATTTTTCTTGATGAAAAAAAAAATTTTTTTTTCTGTGTATATTTTTTTAAGAAAGGCTTTTTAGTTCCCTACAATTCCCTTATATAAAGTTTTTCTCTAAATGTAATGGTTTTTGAAATACGATTTTTCAAGTAAAATGTTGGAAAAAACACATACGCCCATCTCAAAAGTTACTCTAGAACCCAAATTATCTTAACACCAGTGGAATTTTTTTTTTCCAACGTACCGAACTCATGTGCCAAGTTTCATCCAAATCAATGATGATCGGGTATGATTTTTGGGATTTCCGGCACATTCTGGATGGAATCCCCTCTAGAAAATTCCTGCTCGTTATACGCACTTCCGAAAATTTCTTCACTTTGTACACTTTCATCTCAGCTAGTTTCAGTTTCCAGAATAATCGAAAAGGATGTACCAAGAAGATTTTTATGAATTTCCTTCATTTTTGCTGGGCTCTTCATGCGATTGAAATTTTGACAATAAATCAAAATTTCAGTAGCATTCTGTTTTGGTGAAGAAATTGTGGGGAGCGTGTCGGTTGATAACATATTTATTGATGGTGTTTCTTCTTCTTGTATGGAAGGCGTCGTTGTTTCCGAAAATGTGACCCTGGGGAGGTAGAGTAAAATTTGGTGCTACTCTCTCGTAGTTTCTGCAGGCGGTGTGTTCGATCGCTGGATAAAGATGTGCGGTGTGACTGCAGGTCTGCCAAGGCGTCATTGCGTGATACTCCCATCTCTTTGTATACGTCCAGGAAAATTGCACGCAGAAGAATGGTGTCCGTAGGTAAACCTTCCGCTGCTAGCATTACTGAGGCACTTATTTTAGTCATTTCATATCATATCGAGGCAATTCAGCGCAAATTTCTGCGTTTCGCTTTAAGACACCTTCCATGGAATGATCCAATCAATCTGCCTAGCTACGATGCGCGATGTTAACTTATAGGTCTAGAGTTACTGAGTATACGTCGTGATGTTTCAAAAACGCTCTTTGTTTCTGACCTTCTTCAATCGAAAATTGATTGTCCTCAACTGTTGTCGCGTCTAAACATAAATATTCCCTACCGCCCACTTCGCTAGTCTTCGTTCCTTTTCCTACATGGTGATCGAACAAATTACGGGCATAACGAACCATTTGCAAGTACGTGTCGATTCTTCAACCGCTGTTCTAACGAATTTGACTTCGATGTTCCTCGTTCCACTCTTCGAAAAATATTTTACAAAGTACTCAATGCTCCACAAAACAACACACGTTAGATATTTTTTAGTTCAAGGTAGTTTATTATTATGTATAGTTTGTTAAGAAGATTTAAGCAATCATTGTATCATTTGGAAACTATGTAACAGTCTGTTGATACAAAAAGAAGAGGAGGTTTTTTGCGCCCATTTGAGAAAGAGCTCATAGCTGCAGCTATACTCAAACGGGCTTTTCCCTGCTCCAAATAAAGATAAAGATAAAGATAAAAAAACAAAAAAAAACTAAATGAATAGTATGGTACCCACTTCGTGATTCGTTGACAAATTGCCTTACATACTCGTTCAAACAACGATGATTCCGCTCAAGACTACCAGTTGTCTTAGGGGAAATTTGGAGTTGAACTTTTTGACTCATGCCTAATAATTCAGCTATTTTGTCAAAAACGTCATTCTTATATTCGGTTATCAGTTCTAATGATCGATGGCGTACCTTAAATAAGAAAAATGTTTTCAATAAATGCTTTTACTAACGTTTCTGCTTGTTGATTGGGAAAAGGTTTGATAATAACGTATTTGGATAAATCGCACTGTACAGTCAATGCCTATCTATTTCCTGAATTTGATTCAGTCATCACGTGTGGCTGCGCGCTAGATAATTAGTTTTGGTGAATTGATTGTTTCTCGGTTATTTAGTACTTCACGGGTGCTGAGGAGATTAGTTTCTACATAACCATAAGAACCTTTTAGCTGCCTTTTAGTTTCTCCGAATCTATCTTGATCCTGGACAAAGCATCTGCTCCGAAGTTTGTTTTGTCTGGTACATACTGTATATCAATTTCAAACTCTTCGAGATCTACTATCATTCTGGTCAATTTAGATGACGGGGTTTTCATGAAGAATAAACGAGCGGTCTATGGTCTGTCTTGTCCGTAAATTAACGACCGTATAAGTATGGTCGAAAATGCGTGATCGCCTAATGAATCGCTGTGAGCTCGTGCTCAATTATTAATTTTTTGGATTCACCTCGTGTGAATGCTTTACTAGCATACGCAATTGATAAGTTCACATCATCATACTTTTGAGTAAGTTCAGCCCCACAAGCAACTTTAGAAGCGTCAGTTATTAAAGTGAAATGTTCTGTAAAGTTTGGAAATTGTAATATACTTGGTGATAAAAGGTGCCTTTTCAGTATACACTGTAACCGGCCAGTACCCATTAATGGGTAGAATATCACCCATTTCAAACTTAAGTGGGTTAACTCCTTTGATGGGTAAAACAGATTTACACATTAATGGGTAAAGAGCCTGTACGTCAGACTATCGGGTATTTTTTACCCAGTTTTCAAAATGTCTGTTATTTGCAAAGTTGGTATGAAATACCCATTTTTCGTGATTTGTTTTTACTCGTGATACTGAATAATTAGCACGAGAATAAAGAAAGTAGATCGCAATAGCTGTCTTTGTACTTGCATTTGTGTATTTTTTCGTAACGACAACTCCTTTGCCACAGGCCTTTTACCTCCGAGTTTAGCTCTCAGGCATGTCAAGTTTCGTTCGGAGGGTTCCACATCGGCAAATATTCCGGCGACGTTCAAGTGGTCCATTGAAGCGATCATCACATCGTTTACATCCGGACAGATTTCTACATCGCCCAAACAATTCCTGAAAGCTTCCGTGGAATATATCTGATACATAGGCGTAGCCAGAATTTCGAATTTTTTTTTTTAGAGAGAGAGAGAGAGAGAGAAAGAGAATGAGAGAGAGAGAGAATTACACCGTCTTCAACCAGCGATTGCACACACTGAATATATAACATTATACCAACAATCAATATGCAACTAGAGATTTGAAATTGGTTGACTTTAGAACCCCATGGTCCGATATACACCTTGCTGTACATATTTGCGCCTTTGTTTGAATTTGTTTTGTTATTTTGACAGAATATTGGAGAGTGTGTTCGTGTGAGTTCATTATTAGGGGCGCATTATTAAGCTTGGGACCGATGTGCTAGTACTGACTGAGCCAAGAAAAAAAAACGCATTTGTTCGGGAGCTACTGGTCTTAGAGTTAGTCTATGATGAAACAACGGGCAACACAATGCTCGGTGGACCAGAAGAGTTTGGACATTTTCAAGTTCCACCGGATAGAGCAGAAATCGAGCCCTCACTTTGTGACAATTCGCCTAAACGACGGGTGGATTATGTTCTCTACGCTTAACCAAAGTACTTTACAATATCCGTCAAATCTTGGCAACAAGATTCAACAATTCTAGGTTTGTTCTGGAATATGAGGTTTTCCACATGTTTCAAAATCGATCCGCATTAAATAGTAACCATGGTAAAATCTAGCGGGTACTGTCATGTGTCGAAATATTCACTTTACAGTCGTGTTGGATTTTTGTATAGGATAACCATCAAATTTGTTCACAGTTTGTACTGAAAATGTAATTTTCCTCCACGACCCTCTCACCCACACTGAAAATTAATTCTAATTTTATTACTAAATCGAAGGTAGGACTAACAAATCTATTCGTTGTGTTCGTTGTAAGTAGATTTGTACGTTGCTACCTTCGTTTTCAATGCCACACGCGTAACTGTCTAAAACACGAAGCATTTATTGGCACAGAAAAAAACATTCGTGCATTGTTCGAAAACGATATAAACTACTACGAATATTTTGTTATCAATAAAAAAAACTCTGGTGGTTGCATGATTGACTGACAGATCTTCTAGATCGACTCAGTATGGTATTGAAAAAAAAAAGAAATCAATAAATTAATGATTCCAGCACACCCGATGAGCAATACCAACATGTATGGTAACATGACTGAACTATAATGAGTACGACTGAAGAGAGGCAGCTATTGGTTGATCTGCATGAACTTCGTGTCATACTTCGCAAGCAAGCAGTTGTGCCATACTTCGCGCTTAGGATTTTACCGTTTATTTAGTGTTTTCAATACGTGTTTGATTTTATTTGCTGACTATATATCAGCGGTCCGTTGAATGTGTTTGTACGAAGTGAAATAATTGATCGTTTGGTGACGATCTGTGGATAATTTCGGTCTCTAATTGTATGTGCCGTGCCATTTGTTTTTTCATCGCTTCACGATTGCTGAGAGTAGAGACGTATTATCTTCAAGCTAATAATCGACACCATTGTTATCGATTGAGTAAATATTCGTCCCCGTTGTGCTATTTTCGCTGTATTGCATCGTTGTATACTTAAAGGCGATTACCCAAAACCACGTGTGTAACGATGGGTGAAGAGAAAAATTGCGCCAAGTGCTATGAAGCAATCACCGGCATAGAATTTGTCACATGCCGAGCATATTGCGGTGGCATGTTCCACATGACATGTTCAAATGTGTCACGGGCACTTCTTGGCTATTTCACGCTGCATCGCAAAAACTTGTTTTGGATGTGTGATAAATGTGCTGAGTTATTTGAGAATTCACATCTCCATTCCATTACCAAGGCGGCCGATGAGAAGTCCCCGTTGGTGTCTCTCACTGAGGCAATCAGCAGCTTACACACGGAAATAAAGCTGTTGTCGCATAAACCCGCACCGTGTATGCAATCACCAACGATCAGGCAATGGCCACAAATCGGACAAACTCGAGCTGCCAAACGACCTCGTGGACCTGATTTGGAACTAAAGGCGTTCGAATGTCAATCTGGTTCTAAGCAGGTTGACCAGAATGAAGTGTCCGTTTCAATTACTGCTCAGCCGGTGAATAAATTTTGGCTTTATTTGTCTCGAATACGTCCTGATGTCACCAATGAAGAAATTTTGGCTTTAATACGTGCAAACCTTGAGTTAACCCAGGACCCTGAGGTTATCAAACTTGTGGCCAAAGGAAGGGATACAAGCAACATGACCTTTATCTCCTTTAAAATTGGTTTGGACCCTTCCTTGAAAACAAGCGCGCTTGACTAATCGACATGGCCGGAAGGCATAATGTTCCGTGAGTTTGAGGAATATTCTACTCAAAAATTTCGGAAATCCTCCACTATATTCCTGACGCCTACAACCGGTTAACCACCAGCAGTTGTAATGCAGCGTTAATTAATTACAAAGATAAAGGATTTGATGCTCAACGATACGACATACAACCACCTGTTTTTCCACCGGGACGCACCGAATTTAGTGAAATGGAAGCCCTCGATCCCCCCACCGCAGTCGCGCCATTCCAGCCAGCGACCTGCAGCCGTCCCGGCCCTACGTGTGGGTGTGGGGAGAAGGTCTTCCAAAACGCTTCTGCAGGCAAGTACCGACAGCTATTAGCCCGACAAGACCTGATTCGCTCTTCGATTCCAGCATATTTCAAGCATGTTTGGAAGCTGCATCTTACGAAACAACTAGTGTTAGCCGAATCCTGGGACGCACCGATTTTAGTATTGTGGAAGCCCTCGATCCGGGACGCAACACATTTCGCACTTTGGAAGCCCCTTACCCACCCAACACAGTCGTGCATTTCCTGCCAGCGCTCAACAGACGTCCCGGCCCTGTGTTTGGGATAGGAGACGGGGTCTTCCACACCACCACCTCGAGCAAGTATTACTCTGATGAACATATTCCGTTCAAAGATCCGTGGCGGTGGTGTTTTGATTGCAGTCTCCAGGTATTGGAACAGCTTTATCGATCCCACATCGACGAGCATAACTCTTGAGCAGTTATGGATTAAAATCTCGACGCCTAGTCGAATCATCAGCGTCGGAGTTATCTACCTACCCCCTGATCGACGTGACAATATGAGTTGCATACGTGATCATCTGGATTCCATTGGTTCAATTATCTCTAACCTGGCTTTGAATGACTTCGTGTTGCAGTTTGGGGATTACAATTAACCGTATTTGCAGTGGAAAGCAACGGATAACGGATTTCTAGAAGTCAATCCTCAATCTGTTCTTTCAAACGCCGGTTGTGCGTTAGTCGACGGTCTTTCCTTCCATGGCTTGACTCAGCTTAACGGAGTACCGAACAGAAATTCACGGTTTTTGGATCTCGTCCTAGCAAACGACGCAGTTAGCAATGCATGTGAAGTAGCCGAAGCTATTGAACCGCTTATCTCTCTTGACGCCGACCACCCAGCTGTGAACGTAGTGGTTAACCTTCCAGATTCGATAGCGTTTGACGATTGCACCGTTGGTTCGCAAATGTACGACTACCGCCGTGCTAATCATCCCGATATTTGTGCTTCTATTTCCAGTGTCGATTGGCAACCTATCGATGATTTCGATTGCATTGACGACGCTGTGATTTATTTCAGCCATATTGTTCGCGATATAATTGCTGAACATGTTCCTTTTTGTCGCCCGAAGCCAAAGGCCCCATGGTCAAACAGCCGTTTGCGTCGACTTAAACGTGTTAGAGCAAAAACATTGCGACATCACTGCCGAAGTCACTCACAGTTTAGTAAGCAACAGTTCAACCGTGCTAGCAATGCCTACCGTGTTTACAACCGTTCCTTATATCGTCGATACGTTATTCGTAAGCAGTCATCTCTTCGTAGAAACCCTAAAGGATATTGGTCGTTTGTGAATTCCAAGCGCAAAAAAGTTGGTTTGCCTATATCAGTCCATCTCGGCGAAAAACTTGCTAGCTCCGAGCTGGGTAAATGTCAGCTATTTGCTAAGCACTTTAAAAGTACCTTCAACGACATCCCTGTCACTTCCGGTCAAATAGCATCCGCGATTCAATACACTCCAAGTAATGCTTTTGATTTTCATGCATTTATTGTTGACGAACACACCGTCCTGTCGGCCCTCAGAAAGCTGAAAATTTCATATACTGCTGGTCCGGATGGGATTCCATCGTCAATTCTAAAAAACTGCTCTAATTCGCTTGCTATACCATTGGCTAAACTTTTCTCACGATCACTGAACGAAATTAAATTTCCCGGCGAGTGGAAACTTTCTCACATGTTTCCTGTCTACAAAAAGGGTGATAAACGGAATGTAGAAAACTACAGAGGGATCACATCTCTATATTCGTGCTCTTTAGGTGTTTGAAATCATCATAAATGATGCTTTATTCAATTCCTGCAAAACATACATTTCAACGGCTCAACACGGTTTTTACCCGAAACGATCTGTAGCTACAAATTTAGACGAGTTCGTTTCACTTTGTGTGCACACCATGGACGCTGGTGGTCAAATCGATGCTGTTTATACAGATTTTAAGGCAGCATATGACGGTGGATCATGGCATTTTGTTGGCAAAGCTAAAAAACTTGGTGTTTCTTCCCGTGTGGCGTGCTGGTTTAAATCATACCTGACGAACCGCCTGCTCTGCGTGAAAATCGGATCATCGCTCTCAGAAAGTTTCACAAATTCCTCCGGTGTTCCACAAGGCAGCAACCTCGGACCTCTCCTGTTTACGCTGTTCATCAATGAACTCTCTCATCTTCTACCTCCAGGGTGTAGATTATTTTATGCGGATGACGTAAAAATGTTCATGACCATCAATTGTTTTGAGGACTGTGAAATCCTGCAATCACGTATAGATGATATGGCGACGTGGTGCTCTTCAAATTTCCTGACACTTTGCATCAATAAATGCATGGTTATTTCATTCCACCAAAAGCGCAAGCCAATTAAATTTGGTTACCATATCTCGGAAAGTGTACTTCAACGAGTGGGGCAGGTCAAGGACTTGGGAGTGACTCTCGATCAAGAGATAACGTTCAGGCCACATTACCACAGTGTAATAGCGAAGGCAAACCGGCAGCTTGGATTTATTTTCAAAATCTCTGAAGACTTCCGGGACCCTCTGTGTCTGAAATCACTGTACTGTTCGTTGGTGCGATCATTACTGGAAAATAGTGTCGTTGTCTGGAGCCCTTATCAACGCTGTTGGATCGCGAGGCTGGAGTCTGTCCAGCGTAGGTTTGTTCGCTACGCACTACGCCACCTACCATGGCGGGACGCAGCAAACCTTCCTGCCTACGAAGATCGGTGTCGATTGCTTGGAATCGATACGTTAGAACCAAGGAGGCGCAGAGTGCAAGCTGTTTTTGCGGCTAAGGTGATCACCGGTGAAATTGACTCTCCGGAATTTCTCAATCAACTGAGCTTCTATGCACCTGAACGAGTGATACAACAACGAAACTTTTTGCACCTTGTGCCTCGTAATCATCTCTATGGTATGAACGAATCCCTGCGTGCTGCTGCCGATGCGTTTAATAGTGTTTATTCCTTGTTCGATTTTTATATGCCATTGACTACCTTTATAAGACGATTATTTTAATACTAGCATTAACTGGTTTATTCATTAAGACAAACATATGTCAGATGAAATCTACAACAACAAATACAAATACAAATACAAATACAAATTCATTTCGTGCACTGTTCAAAGAGGTGTAATAATAGAATTTCACCAGATGACAAGCATTGAGAATGTTTCATGCAATTTACGAGACATTTGTTCTATGTAAAAAATCAATGTTTACGAACCCAGTGAAAGCTAATTTACGAAAATAAATTTTCAGTGTATATATTGACAAAGCAAAACTGCAAAAACATCATTTTTCTCCCAGACGAACAGAAAAAAATCTTTCAGGTAGCTCAGCCAATCTTCTGGTCCATCTATAAGCATATTACTATAAGGTACTGGGAGAGTCTTCCTAGACTGCCTGTCAATATGCAAAATTTGGAGGACGTCTGTATTGATTTATCTCAAATAATATTAATCCGTCCAATGTATCACAAAACATTGCGATTGCTTGAGCGGATTGGAGAAAATGATATCAATGAGATCAAGTCTCCCCTGGTTGATTCTAAACCAAAGAGCCAGGACATCAATAAAAGCATAAAGTTGCCAGAAGGCATGAAATGCATCTACACACTCTTACTTTTACCAAATCCCTAAGGTCCATTAATTATGTAACGCAGTAAGGGGGAGGGGAGGTTTGGGAAAATGTGACGATCCATACAAAAAAAATTGAAGGTCCATACAAACAACGCGAAAAGGGGGGGAGAGTAAAAAGTCACTTTTTACGTGACATAATTAATGGACGTTCCCTAAATCGCAATTTTCACTGGATTCGCATAGATTCTTCTTAAGCAGCTTCTTTAGGATTGGTACAGTTTTAAAAATTAAAAATTTACAAAAAAAAGTTTGCCTCGAGCATCGGCTGTGAAAAGTTGTGTCAATGCTTTATTACGCACTATTTTGTTATCGGCCATGGCGCGTTTCGTATTGTTTCGGTTACCTATAATTCGGCGTTGTGAGTAATCGAGTGAGCACAGAAAAATAAACAACAAAAATGCTTCCTGGTGAGATGTGGGGGATTGCCGGGCTGGTGGTCCGGTGGTGGGGATCACAATTAATTGTGATCCATATATTGGTTTGCCATGCTCGCCGTACCGCCATATCCTGGAGCAAGTAAACCACTATCCCATTGTGGCGACGGACCCCCCGTTGCAGCGAAGCAACGCGTGCGGAACGCTGAAACGAACCATCGCACTCCACTTCGCGATGCTGTCACAGCAGACGTCAACGGCTATCATCGATGTGATCGAGTGGAAAAATCTTAAATACTATTTTACAGTGGATTTCATGAAGTGCAGTGCTATTGATGAACAAATTAATTATTCCTACTTAAACTATTTTTTATCTAAATCTACGGAATATACATATACATAACTGCTTGTAACTACACCTATTCTGTAATACTAAAGTAAGTCTTATCTCTTAAAATCGAGTTAAAAACTATGAACTTAAAACATGTACCTTAACCTAAATATAGACTTAAACTACTACGTGAAATCTGCCGACTCACCTATCCAACAATTATCGGTTTACCAAAATTGTGAGTAAATACTTAAGTAATTAAAATAGAAGTGAACATTTAAATAAACACATTATTTACAGCTTGAAGCTAACAGCATCAAAACTCTGCGTTTGCTTTCGAGACTTGGGAAACACCCATTTTGTAATTGGCTTGAATAGCACTATTTGTATAAATAATTCAAAATCAGAAATAGGTATTAATATTTAAAAAATAGAGGGGGTTATATCCAGGAAATAACCGGAAGTTAACTTGATCCGATTTGAACCTTTGGTGTTTTCCTTATTATGAAATTTCCTTCTCTTATTTGACATGCATTCGGGCGAGGCAGGCGCTGGTTATTGCATTAGTTTGAGATCACCAGTTTTTTTCACCTTGAGAATGTATGCTAGTCCTCTGGAGGTTCTCTGTGTAATAACAGCTCATCTGGCAACAACGGAGTAGCAGCTTCGGGTGTTTCATGTTTATAGTCTTACTCATGCTCATAGCAACGGATAAAATCTTTGAATAGTTTAAAACAACTGCAGCTTTTCGCTCTGATTAGTGTACTGTCTTGTCTCTGAAATTCGGATATGCGTCGTTTTGTCTCGCCCGTAGAATATCATATGTTAGAAAAAATTTAGTCTTTGCTATTTAAAAAAAATCTCGTGGATGTCTATTTTTTGAACTTTTTTGCTACATCTTGTCACAAAATCGAGGCATCCAGCTATTTCATTGAGGCAAAGGGGTAATCTATCAAACATTAACACTGAATAATAAAAAGTTGAAGCAAACATTTAAATTCTATATATGGATTCAAAAGCTAGGGGGGGCAACGGTTCCCCTCTGCCTCCCTCTGGTTACGCCCATGATCTGATAAGCTTTAAATAATTGGCACGTACTCAGAAGTACGATTCTACTGATGAAATTGAAGCATTTTAAATTATTATAATAAATTATTAACGGACCTCTCAGTTTTTGCCTATCCAATCTAACCTTCAGGTTTTCTATATTTTTCGCGTTACTATCATAAAATGGGTACATTTTTACCCATTAATGGGTTCTGGTCGGTTACAATGTATCAAACGCTTTCTGGCATTCTGGTTTCCATTCAAATTGTATATTTCTCGAGTAATTCGTGATTAGGGCCTGAAAGTCATTTGTAAACAATTTCTTTAAGTGTTTATCTCTCACGAATCCTATTATATCCAGCTACTCCATTTTTTTTTAATAATCATTTATTTATACAGGCTCAATCGAATTAGCTTTACAGAGCCAAGTTTTCATATTTGTATGCATCATGTATCTTGAATCTAAAGTAAGGGGGATAGAGCCGATTATTCGCGGACGTCTCGAGGTTAATAGGAATAACAATTTATCGGATAGGGAGATGGGCGGGAATTTAAAGTATGGTTTACACAACACAGTTGTTTCATATTCTAAATTGTCAAAAAACCTCAAACTATACAACTTTTTGTTTTCTTTTTATTTGAACATTTTTGAAAGAGAAAAAAAAACAAACAAACACAGAAAAAAAAACTTATACTAAACATACATGTTAAACTAACTACAATCTAAGGCTAATGTTAGTCAAAAACACATAAATGAGTTTCGGCAAAATGGTATATGCGTCATAAGATTGGACAAATTTTCATTATCAAATTGAAAAATGCTCCCTAAAATTGCTCGTTAAATTCAACAAAATATAACCATAAAGTATATGAAATGTTCCATAGACATGTAAAAACAGCTCCATAGAATAATGAAAATTGAGCATTGGAAACCCGGATATGTTAATTAATGATAGATGCAATGCTAAATACATCATGTATAATCTGACAATGGTTTACTTGAAGAGTAACCTTAAGCATCAATTAGTGTACCATACGGATGATGAAAAGTACCTTGATCTTGTATGGTACATTAATTGAAGCTTAAGGTTACTTTTCAACTGGATCACTCTCAGATTGTACATAATATATTTAGCATTGTATCTAGCATTAATGAACATATCCGGGTTTCCAATGCTCAATTTTAATTATTCTATGGAGCTGTTGTCACATGTCTATGGAATATTTCATATATTTTATGGTTATATTTTGTTCAATTTAACGAGCAATACATTTCATTTATTATTGAAAATTTATCCAATCTTATGATGCATTTATAGGGCTGCCAATGTGTTTCATAAGCTCCAGATCACGTATAGCCAAAATTTCTCGAACCGGTACATTGGGTTGTTTACCTCGAGCCCGAAGGGAATCATAAAGCTCAGATCTGACTCCACGATGCTCAGCACATGACCAAACAATGTGATCTGCGTCCTGGTAACCTTGCCCACATTCACAGAGATTGCTGTCGCTCAGTCCAACACGGTATAAATGAGCGTTCAAAGAATAATGAAAGGCGAAACATGACACGAATGAAGTCTCGTCCCACATCCATCCCCTCAAACCAAGATTTCTTCGACACCTTTGGGATGATAGAATGTTGCCATCGCCCCAAATCTTCTTTACTCCATTTATACTGCCAGCTAACGAGTGACTGTTGACGAAAAATAGTAAAAAATTTATTAAAGGCGATTTGTCGATCATAAATATCGCCTTCTATAGCGCCCACCTTTGCAAGCGAGTCCGCTTTCTCATTGCCCGGAATTGAACAATGAGATGGGACCCATACAAAGGTTAGAATAAAATAACGCGAAGATAAAGCACTTAGAAGCTCCTGTATTTTCATGAGAAAATACGAGGAGTGCTTTACCGGCCTCAATGAGCGAATAGCCTCTATAGAACTGAGACTATTCGTGAAAATGAAAAAATGATCCGGTGTTAGTGAGGCAACAATTTTTAGCGTAAAGTGTATTGCCGCTAATTCAGCGACATATACGGAACAAGGAGCATGAAGTTTACGATTGGCGCATTGAAATTTCATTAAATATACCAAAGCCTGCTGACTCCTCTATCAATGATCCGTCAGTGACGAACGATTTAGTGGAATCAACTTGGCCAAACTTTGCAGCAAATATTACCGGACCAATCATAGGACGATGATGCTCTGGGATTCCACGAAGCTCCTGCTTCATGGATAAATCAAAATGAACCGAATTGTCGAAATCGGAGAAACAAACACGATTGGAAATGTTCGACGAAGGGCTGACATCCTGTGTTATGTACAGATGGTACAAAGTCATGAAGAAAGTTTGTGGATTCAACTCAAGGAGCTTCTCAAAATTTTCGATCACTTGGGGGTTCATAACTTCACACCTAGTGAGGAGCCGGAGAGATAATTCTGAAAACCGATCCGAGAGTGGCAACATGCCAGCCAGCACTTCAAGACTCATGGTGTGAGTCGAGTGCATGCAACCTAACGCGATACGATGACACCGATACTGAATACGCTCCAGTTTAATGAAGTGCGACCGAGCCGGTGACTGAAAACAAAAACTACCGTATTCCATAACCGACAAAATCGTTGCCCGGTACAACGTTAGAAGATCTTGCGGATGCGCTCCCCACCAGGTCCCGGTAATTGTGCAGAGAAAGTTGATCCTTGGCCGACACTTTCGCTTCACATACTCAATATGGGATCTCCAGGTGCACTTAGAATTGAACCAGACCCCAAGATATTTAAATGACATAGAATGAGTTATCGGCTTACCCCAAATTTGAAGCTTCGGTTGTGCAGGGTTATGCTTCCTTGAAAAAACTACCAACTCAGTTTTCTCCGTAGAGAATTCGATACCTAGCTCTAAAGCCCAAGTAGACAAATTGTCTAAGGTATCCTGTAAGGGTCCTTGCAGATCAACCCCATTGGGTCCCGTGACAGACACTACGCCGTCATCTGCAAGTTGTCTCAACGTACAGTTGTCACTTAGACAACTGTCAATGTCTTTGACATAAAAATTATACAAAAGAGGGCTTAAACATGATCCCTGGGGGAGACCCATGTAGCTAAATCGCGAAGCTGTTGAGGTTCCATGAGAAAAGCTCATATGTTTCTCTGACAGCAAATTGTACAAAAAATTATTCATTAATGGTGAAAAGCCACAAGCGTGGAGTTTATCTGTAAGAACTTCAACAGATACTGAATCAAAAGCCCCCTTTATGTCCAAGAATACAGAAGCCATTTGCTCTTTTTTAGCAAAAGCTAACAGAATATCTGTGGAAAGCAACGCGAGACAGTCGTTCGTTCCCTTACCCCTACGGAAACCATATTTAGTATCTGAAAGCAGGTTATTCATCTCAACCCATTTGTCCAGACGGAAAAGGATCATTTTCTCCAACAACTTTCGAATACAAGATAACATCGCGATAGGTCGATAGGAGTTGTGGTCGGACGCGGGCTTACCAGGTTTTTGAATGGCAATAACTCTCACCCGCCTCCAATCATCCGGTACAATGTTGAGTTCCAGAAACTGATTGAACAAGTTCAACATGCGCCTCTTCGCGACGTCTGGGAGGTTCTTAAGCAAGTTGTACTTGATTCTATCAGCTCCTGGAGCCGTATTGCCACACGAAAGGAGCGCGAGAGAGAGTTCTACCATTGAAAAGGGTTGGCTGATCTCATCTATCGAATTCTCGGTTTTGCGAGCCGTGCCGGCACAGAATCTGGACAAACTTTTCGCGCGAACTTGAGGATCCATTAGTCCGAGTACTCTTCGCTCTCGTTGTTCGTAGTTCGGTTACGCAACCTTCGCGCCGTGTTCCAAAGAGTACTCATCGACGTTTCGCGCGATAGCCCGTTCACAAATGTTCGCCAGTATCCGCGTTTCTTGGCCTTGATGAGGCTCTTAAGTTCGCGTTCGAGAGCCGTATATACTTCGAAGTGCTCAGGTGTTCCACGTCTACGGAAAACTTTAAACGCGTCGGACTTTTTACGGTAAACCTCGGTGCATTGCTGATCCCACCATGGAGAAGGAGGTTTCCTGCGAAATGACGTCCCTGGAACTGGTAGTGTTTGAGCTTGAAGCGCGCTGTCTAAGATCAGGTTGGAGAGGAAGTTATATTCTTCCAGCGGTGAACGCCTTTCTACCGTCGTTACGGCTTCATCTACTGCTGTCCTAAACTTTGTCCAATCGATGTGTCGGGTAAGATCATACGTGACATTGACAGATTTCGACCAACCCCCTGCTTCATCAGGATCTCAGGGGTCAAAGTCGCTTCGGTGACCACACCTTCTATCTCAATACCTCGAGCTGGGATGTACACTCTATACTCGAGGGTAAAGAACGGTGAGACAGCAATCTCGTTAGCCTGTTTTAGGTTGGACACAACGACCCGAAGTTTATTGGGTCTTATCTTAATAATTTCAGTCACGGCCGAGAATCGTTTCGTCAGATCAATAGAAATCTGATAAACGTTTAGAGGTTTCGTTTTGGGCTGAAAATAGACAACCCACGGACCAGCTGAATCAGGTGGATAGGCTCGTGACCGGATAAATTTATGGGACACCTCATTATTTGGCGTCAAGGATGAATCATCTTCCGACAATTCATCCATGTCGCACCCGTGGGAGCTTAAGACGCTCAACCACTGAGGCAATTACAACAACACATTATACAATTCAATACAAAACAATACAACAATAATATGCATAACTCAACACGCAAAATGGAATTAAAATCTATTCAGGAGAGAAGGAGGAAAAAAACACTTATCTTATATGTATTCAGCGATTCCACGGGAAAAGAATAGAGTTGAAAAAAAAACAGTTGTCCGATTTTGCTCAAAATCGCTTGGTATGTTCTTCATCGAAAATAATAAGACCCGTATTTTTTTATTTTTTTATGTGGGTGACCATGTTCGATATAGGGTTACCAGAAAAATCGACATTTTTCGAAATTTTTTATTTTTGAAAAATCATATTATCTGAACCGCTGAATCGATTTTAAATATTTTTTTATAAATAGAAAGATTATTACTTTTTGTTTTTATTTAAAATATTTGTTAAAATAATTAATGTACTCAAATTTGATATAATGGTCAATATATTTGTTTTTTATGATTTTCAAAATGTTGGACCACAACGACTATTTATTTTTATATTTTTTTATTGAAATTCAAACATTTTTACATAACATATCAAAAAATCTCAAATGTTCATCGAGCCGTTTTTGAGTTAAATTTTTTGAAAATTTCAAGTTTTTTGCCTATACACACATGGAATGAGCATCATTTTCCATCACTTCAAAATAACTGCGGGAATCATTTCATTGAAGTTATCAAACTTATTCCTAATAAATTCATGATAACCATGTTTACAAATCTAGTTTCATTTGTGAAGTATTGTACCCATCAAAAGTAGGGGAGGCTGGTCCAATTCTGACCCCATTAAATGTAAGAACTATAAATCAGCCTCAAATTGTTTAAAAGCAGAGACCAACATTGCTAGGGTTTACTCAGCCATGGTTTACGCTATAACTGGAGCCACAATGGTCCGTTAGCGTCCAAATTCAGCATGAGTGCTCATAAGGATTGCAGGGGCACTCATGCCGAATTTGAGTTGTAGCGTAAACCACGACTGAGTAAAGTTAACTCATATTTTGAATTAATCCACATTGAGTGAACCGAACTGAAACCTTACTAAAGAAACGTTTAATACAATGAAGCACGACTGCTCAAATTGCCATGTTAAGATTAATAGTTACAGGAAACCTACTCCTAAACTATATGGTTATGCAGTGAAAAGGAGAACAAAGTTGGATAAAAGCTATTCCTACTTTTGTAATACCTGCTATTGCAGACCTTATCGCTTTATCAAGAAAGAAAACGAGCCAGCAACTCCAAGTGCAGTTAATCTAGAATGTAAAACTCAAGAACTCACCGTTTTCGAACCGTTTCCGTGGACCTGTGATCATTGCCTGGGTACGCAAACACTGGAGCAAACAGATCGTTGTCAACTAAATTCAATGCGAATGGATGCAGAAGAGTTTGTGGAAACATTTTTAGAAAAATTAAGCGAATTATCTCCGCATAATTTTATTGCAGAGCAACAAGTTAGCTACTGCTTGCTGACTTCTCTGAAAATTACTCTTTTGTTATTCAGGACGCTATACAAGGTTTTCATTGGGCAAACGCTCAATGCACAATCCATCCTTTTGCTATATATCAGAAGGATGAAGCACAAAATTTAAAGTTTACAAGCTTCATAGCAATCGCAGAATTTACTAAACATAACCATGTTGCCGTTCGGCTGTTTGTACCAAATTGTGTGAATTTCATTAAAAAAAAGCTACCTCACCTGAAAAATATCCATTTTTTTTTTCTAATGAAGGCAGTCAATACAGAAATAAGATGACTGCTTTCAATTTGTGCCACATGTACAAGGACTTCGGTCTTAATGCAGAGTGGAACTTTTTTGCCACTTGCCATGGAAAAGGGCCTTGTGACGCTTTAAGAGGCGTTCTAAAGCGAAACGCTTCAAAGGCAAGTTTACAAGGCCATCATATTACAACTGCATACGAACTTTACTCTTAGGCTGTTTCTAAAGTAGATTCCAAAATATATTACTTGTTTTTCTCGGAAAAAGATTACAATGCAATGAAAAAGAAAATAAAGAACCGTTGTACTCCTGTAAAACAAATCTCTGGGACACAATCGTTTCATCACTTTAAGCCACAAAATGAAAATTACATTATCGTGAAACGGTTTTCGTTTTCAGATGAAGAAAAGTGCGTTAAATTGTAAGAATTTAGCTCTGTAATTTTTTTTTGATGAATTAGGAAAAATAAAAATAATTAAACAATCAAATTAAATGCTGAGTTTTAATTGAAGGTAATCTGAGAAAACCCTTGCTTGTAGTCTAAAGCTTTGAGATTTGAGCTCTAATTCCTCAATATAGCGGAGCCTGGTCCATTCCTGTCCCTGTTGCCAATTCCGACCTCCCAAGATTCTCTGAGACAGCGCTGGTAGCCAAATTTTTAATAATACCAATGGAAAGCTTTCATTATACAAAGAATTTCAACATTGCATTGGTCGGATAAATTGTGTTTTTGGACTTCAAAATTGACAAAATTTGAGAAAAAATGTTCTACACGTTAAAAAAAATTGTATTCTAGTTTCGGTTCGGTTCCCTCAAAATAACTCTAATGTGGAATAATTCAAAAAATAAGTTATGTTTACTCAGTCGTGGTTTACGCTACAACTCAAATTCAGCATAAGTACCCCTGCAATCCTTATAAGCACTCATGCTGAATTTGGACGCTAACGTAAAGCGTAAACCATGGCTAGGTAAACCCTAGCAATGTTGGTCTCTGCTTTTAAACAATTTGAGGCTGATTTATAGTTCTTACATTTAATGGGGTCAGAATTGGACCAGCCTCCCCTACTTTTGATGGGTACAATACTTCACAAATGAAACTAGATTTGTAAACATGGTTATCATGAATTTATTAGGAATAAGTTTGATAACTTCAATTAAATGATTCCCGCAGTTATTTTGAAGTGATGGAAAATGATGCTCATTCCATGTGTGTATAGGCAAAAAACTTGAAATTTTCAAAAAATTTAACTCAAAAACGGCTCGATGAACATTTGAGATTTTTTGATATGTTATGTAAAAATGTTTGAATTTTAATAAAAAAATATAAAAATAAATAGTCGTTGTGGTCCAACATATCAAAAATCATAAAAAACAAATATATTGACCATTATATCAAATTTGAGTACATTAATTATTTTAACAAATATTTTTAATAAAAACAAGAAATAATAATCTTTCTATTTATAAAAAAATATTTAAAATCGATTCAGCGGTTCAGAAGTTATGATTTTTCAAAAATAAAAAATTTCGAAAAATGTCGATTTTTCTGGTAACCCTATATCGAACATGGTCACCCAAATAAAAAAATAAAAAAATACGGGTCTTATTATTTTCGATGAAGAACATACCAAGCGATTTTGAGCAAAATCGGACAACTTTTTTTTTCAACTCTATTCTTTTTCCGTGGAATCGCTGTATTACTATCTGCTGCTGCTGCTGCTGCTGCTGCCGCCGGGTGACGAACTTGTGTGGCCGCCTATACCGGAGAGGAGTGAAGCGCAACGAGTGTGATACGATGGTGGGTGATGGTTGGCAAATGAACGCTAACACTAGCTTGACTGCTGGTGTGTGTTATCACGCAGTGATGCAGAGCAAAATGGAGTTTCACTTGCTAATTGCACTAAATCAATTATTGTAATAACACTGCTTTATACTTTTTCTTCTTCAAAACTAAAAAAAACTCGATAGCAACTGCGATATACATAATATCGAGTAAAAAACTGAATTTTGAACTGACTAATCTGCGCGAAACCAATACTGCGACGGAGCAATGAAGAACTGAACTTTACTGCTTGCTGGTGCACTGGGGAATCAGCTACTCCATATGGTAGAACTAACTTTTTTTACCAGATGCTGCTTTCATTTCATGAGAGTGATTTAAGATTCAAGAGAAATCGACATTTAAAGTCATTGTTTACAAATGGCATTTAGGCCCTTAACATGAATTACTCGAGATTTTTCCTTAATAGTCAATTTAACGGGTGGGCAATTTCTGCGAAGTCCTTCATAAATCGTTTGTAGTAGTTGCAGAATGCCACGAACCGTTTTACATCATCGGTTCTATAGCTGAGAATTTTGACTTATCCGGTTGAATGCTTTTTAACGTAGGACTACGTTTTTCTTTTCTATACCGGGCGCCGTTTCAAAATTTTGAAAAATGAGAGCGTTACGCAAAAGTGAAAGGTTTTTGAACGCTTATAACTCTCGTTCGACTGAACAGAATGACTTTATTCATGCATCATTTTATCAAGAAGACTCACAAATTTTTTGCATCAAAATTTGAATGAAGTTCAACTAGTATAAGTAGTTCAATTTTTCATTTGAAAATTACCTTCTTTTGCTCCCATACAAATTTGCATATCAACAGGTTGAAAAATGTGTTTCCCCTAGCAAGGTCATAGGAAACGAGTAACAAATGTTTTCTTCTTCTTCAAAACAACTTTTCCCCGTCCCACACAAATTTCTGAACGCACAAAGCTATTGGTCGAAAATGACATCATATTTGCGCTACGCTCTGATTGGTTCATACTGCCACAGTAACCTTGCCAGCAATTATGGAACACGTGGGAACGACCGAACACCAATAATCAGTTCTCGCTGTGCATCCGTATGCGACAGACGTGTTTGGCGAACACGTTGTAGAAAACGCCGCCCGTGTAAACAAGAAGACCAGATTCATCCCACGTCACTTGCAGCTGGCCATCCGCAACAACGAGGAGCCGAACGAAGAAAGAAAGCCGAAGTGGAATCGAAAACATTTCTCCCCCGTCAACTAAATCCGTCCTTATCAGGACGACCAAATCAGTTTACCAACTAAAGTGTTGGGTAAAATTTTTCTATTGTGCTGTTGTTAATTCAATTACCGCATCACGGCTGAATATGGCAATCATTAAACGTCGCGTCCCCGATAATACCACAAAGAACGTTGAACAACAAACGAACGAAAGTCTAGAAGGGATAATTCGAGCCTAACTGCAACACATCAGTGACCATGTGGTGGAGTTCGCCATTGTTTCTAGTTATGCGTACCGGATTAGTTGCTGTTGGTGGGAAGCAAATTAGGCATATTTCTGTTGAGAAAATCATCCGTCTAGCGTGCACTAATTCAAACTAATTATTGTGGCGCAATAACAGAAGTTCGTCCCCTTTGGTGCAATTTGTATCACATTGCCTTCGTTGGTACCGCCTCCTTTTGTGCAATAGCATCCAACGCCATGACATACCAGCTCTTAGCTGAAATTTTGACTCAGTCTTACAACAGTCGTGGAGCTGTGCAGTGGCTGTTCGCACGCAGTTAGCGGCAGCAAACACCTTGGATGGTGCACTGGCGAGCAGTCGTTGCCCACACTCCCGCTCCACTTACTCAATTTTTGAGTACAATTGTATGCTATCTCTTTTTCCCTCAAGGATGTGTTACTCAATTTTCGTTAAACAGTGGATCAACTCAATTTATGATTAGATCAGCTTCTTACGGACATTTAGTAACATTTCCGTGAGAGAAAAAGAGATAGCATACAATTGTACTCAAACATTGAGTAAAGTGAAGCGGGAGTGCATAGAGGCGTTGGCACAGTTGGCTGTTGGTGCCGATGCTAGTGTTAACCTCGCTACGAGAGACGCCAGTGACGAGACAAACAACCCTAGGGGAATCGCAAACTATTTCTCCCTCGTCAATTAAATCCGTCCTTTTCAGGACGACCAAATCAGTTTAATAACTAAAGAGTTTGTTTGGTTGAATTTTTCTTTTGTCGGTTTGTAGTTCAATTACGCCGCGTCCCGGAGTATATCACAAAGACCGTTGAACAACGATCGAACGAAATTTTAGAAGGGATAATTCGAGCCGAATTGCGACACGTCATAGACCGACTAGACTATGTGGTTGAGTTCGTTTTAGTTCCTAGTTGTGCATACCGGATTAGTTGCTGGCAGTGGCTAACAAATTAGGAACATTTTTGTTAAGAAAATCATCCGTCTAGCGTGCACTAATTAAAACTAATTATTGTGGCCTAATAACTGAAGTTCGTCCCCTTTGATGCACTTAGTATCACATTGACTTCGTTGAATGAAAATTTGATTCAGTCTTACGGTAGTCGTAGTTCTGTGCAGAGCAAAATGTGTTGTAGCAACGCAGTAGGCGTGCGACCATACTGGAGGGTGCACTGGTGAGCATTCGTTATCCAGAAAAGTTGGTGCAGTTGGCTGTTTGGGCCGATGCTCCCGTCAACATCGCTGCGAGAAAAAAAGGCTGCTCAAGCCTATGAGTTGATGGAAAAATGCCGCCCGTGACCATAACGGGACAATAATCAGCCCACGTCACCTGCAGATGGCCACCCGCACCGATGAGGAGCTGAACCAAGAATACCAAGAAGAAACCCCAAGTTCAACCGTGAACAAAGTTTCTCCCCCGTCAACTATATCCGTCCTTTTCAGTACGACCAAATCAGTTTGCTTATTAAAGAGTTTGTTTGGTTGAATATATCTCTTGTGCTGTTTGAAATTTCAACCATTCGATAGGAATCAAATTATTTTGGGAATGTAATGTGGTTCAACCATCGTAGAAAATACAACTAGGGCCGTATCATTATTAAAACCAAACGGTCCTTTTTAGGGCCACCAAATGCTATCTAAAGAGTTAACAATAGAATTCCCAGGAAACACAGGATCGTATGTAATAGCGAATAAGAGTGCAAAGTGGAGGCGATATACGTACATTTTTCATGCAGTCAAATGGACGCATGTACGTATAGCGCCTCCACTTTGTACTTATATCCGCTATCATATACGATTTTGTGTTTGCTGGGTTATCTTACATATTTATTTCCCAATGCTGGTCTATCGTTCAATTAGCACTATTTCGGCCTAGACGTCTGTCGGAAATAATAGACTATGAATTCCCAAACAGGCCACAATCATCTACAACGCAATAAGGATTATGATTACCAGGTGGTCGATCATATCAACAGAATATGCTCTCAGGTGCATTCTCGCTTCACCATCTCGGAAGGCAAACAGTTCCAGCTGCAAGGCTCGGAAGAAGAGAACGTACACGGAAGAAACAAAGTCCCCAAAATTAAGTTCATTTCACCCAACTCTGGAGTTCGGTGCGGGAAGCCAAATTTGAGTATATGCCATAGTACTCAAATTTGAGTAACTATATACAAAGTTTATGGAGGATAAATTTAACCTAATACAATAAAACTCGTAAAAACCAAAGAAGAGAACTTTTCCGCACGGTTAGTTAGTAAATGTTATACAACTTTTAAAATAAAGTGCCTAAGAACAGAAATTTACTTGATAATTTTATTCATTTTGTTGTTTCTTAATTTTTAACAATAACGGCTAGTTTAATACCGTAACATATTTATTGTTTTTCGGTTTTTAAATCTAATATACTTCAAATAATAAAAGTATGCAAATGACTTCCATTTTTACTTTAAAATTTGTTGTCAATGAAGTACTCACCCATTGAATAATGTTTACCTAATGTGCAGAATCAAATTTACCCATCTCTCCAGTTCAACAACAGTACTCAACTTTAAGTTTAAAAATACTCAATTCTAGGTACTTTGTTTCTTCCGTGTATAGCACCTTATCTACCGGGTGTTGAAGCATTTTATCCCGATACTGTCGTTTCCTCCAAAACAATAAGCATTATGAACAGCTTCATAATTGACATTTCCGAGCGGATTGAAAGCGTATCTGCCCGACTGACTTAAATTGGCGGATGGCCCTGACGTCTCTGGAAATTCAAACTGCCCCTCGATCGAACGGCCGGGAGAGCTAGCTTAGCACGAGGTTTCCGAGCGAACCGAAGCCATGGTCAAGTAAACCAGCTTCATGACGAAATGAGGTGGTGTTAGTAGCTGTTCGCTCGAACCCAAAATGGCCCTTTTTAGGGCCATCAAAACAACTGGAAAAGAAAGTTGACATGTGTTTTGGAAAGCTGGAGGCTGGGTTTCGGGATAATCCATTGTGAAAAACATCTTTCCTGTGCCGAAGCCGTAATGTTTTCAACATTTGCACTTTTGGCAGTGTTGTACACACATAAGCTTAGCAGAAACCGTATGCAATTGGAGGTGAATGAAACCAGCTTCTTGAATAAAAGTTTCCCAAATGAACAAAACTCATTCGCACTGCAAGGTATATTACGTGATATAGAGTATCTTGTTATCATATGTCATACATATTATTTCCAGTGAAAGCAAGATGTATGAATGTAGATACCAAGACAGGCTATATCAATAAAGGTAGTAGTGCGAACGTTTAGTGTATAGGAATTCGATTTGGAAGGAAACCAATTTCGGCCACTCTTTAAACAATCAAGCGATCTAGATTGCACATTGTTTCGTAGTCCTACGTCAACTTTGCGTACAACCCCATTGGGCTGTCCCTTCTAGTTTTTTCTGAGATATGATGTCCAAGTTATGTGACGTCAGGTCTGAAAAATGTACATTTCGCAGGATTAAGTTTTAAATTATGTTGTCGAGATTCGAGATTTTTCAGGTGATGATTGACGGAGCACCCCATGACTAAAATGTCATCTATATACATGAATGTGCCTTCGGGTGGTAACCCGCTGAGTGCTATCGTCATCATACGCTGGAAGCTGTTGGGTGAAATATTCAACCCAAAAGGTAATCGATTAAATTCATCATGTCCATCGGGGCTGGAGAAGGCTGTGTATTTCTTTGAATTTTTGTCAAGTTGAATTTGGTGAAACCCGGATGTTAAATCAAGGGTTGAAAAATATTTAGCTCGAAATCCGAAAATATTTAGTTTGAAATTTATCCGCGGTAATTCTTTTGTTCAGATTACGAAAGTCAACAACTAATCGCCACTTCTTTTCGCTATTAGTTGACTTTTTTAGAACGAGCAAAACGGGTGAGTTAAATGGTGACGTAGAGGGTTGTATAGGGTACACTGGAGCAATGCTCTCCAAATTAATAGTCTGTTTATAGAAATTGTTAACAATGGATCATCACTCAGTGCAAAAATAACATTGTATTTTTTACACAGGGTGATTAATTTTGACTTGATTTCGGTTGATAAATTATGCGTTTTGATTTCGTCTAGTAATTTTTCGCATCTTTTGTTTTCATTTTCCTTCAGACTATCTGTAGGTTGACGTAGAAGAAGATGTTCGCTCATCACCATGAGGCACCAAGAGTGGACAGTGATGTTTGCTAGAATGAAAAATATGAAGAGAAAGTGCTGAAAGTTCCGTCAGTGTACGGTAGGTTGGAAATAGAATAGAAGTATTGAAAATTGAGCGAAAGGGCAGGGGTAAAGTAGTAGTCGAACTAAGGACGTAACCTTTGCCTAACGTTCCACAGCGGGGTCGTTCGAGGCACGGACGAATCCGCCACTTCAACAGACAAAAGTTACGTGTTTGACCGCGCTCATGTACCACTGATAGCTTTGTGATAGTTTCTAGCGGTAGTATGTATGCACTCTGTTTTGATGCGCACATGGGAGAGGAACCGTATTTCCAACCTACCATAACACTTATGGAACATTCAACACTTTCTCTTCATATCTTTCATTCTAGCAAACATTACAGTCCACTCTTGGTGCCTCATGGTGATAAGGGAAGGTCCATTAATTATGTCACGCTGTAAGGGGGGAGGGGGGGTTTTGGAAAACGTGACGATCCATACAAAAAAATTTGAAGGTCCATACAAAAAACGTGACAAGGGGGGGAGGGGGGGTTGTAAAAAGTCAATTTTTGTGTGACGTAATTAATGAACGTTCCCTAACCGAGCATCTCCTTCTACATCATAATCGTTACTCCACGCACGGAGAATACAAAACATAACAATTAGAGTATGTAAACCCACACTCAAAATAATCCACACGTCAATGCTACGTGAAAATTCACGTAGATTTTGTAGAATGCTTCTAAACTCGAGTTTATCTGATAAATAAAACTAACATCGGACTATAGATGAATATTAAATGAATCACCAGTTACTTTTACTGCAGTTGCCCCATCCTTCTAACGTGAAAATCACGTACTCACGTACATTCATTTTG
The DNA here is from genome assembly GCA_034211315.2 of Aedes japonicus. NCBI lineage: Eukaryota > Metazoa > Arthropoda > Insecta > Diptera > Culicidae > Aedes > Aedes japonicus. The sequence continues at coordinate 47,722 of JASCZW010007158.1, forward strand.
ACAGCTGCTTTTTGGGTTCATTATGTGGTTTACTTTATTGACGAAAAGACAAAATGGCGTCTGTTGAAAACAAATTGCAAGAGCTGCTAGCAGATTTAAATATTACCTGGCATTTATTAGAGATATTTGATGGTAAAATCTGTTTAATAAGAAATTGTACCTTAAATTAATGTGTATTTTTACTTTTAAATAGTATGCGGAATAGATTTTGTCGATTTGTTAAATATCCTGTAGATGGGCAACATCTAGCCCGAAACCGGTCGACTAAAAAGGTAAATTTAAATCCCCTTTTTACGTTTTGTAAGAAATTTCCAGTGTTGCATGAATTCATTCTTCTTGACGAACACGAAACGTTAGTAACTCTAGTTTTCATAATCAAAAACTATAACTCGTTTTATGATACATTTTTTGCAGAATTGAAAAATCGTTTCTTCTTCGGTGGCATCTACCGACAGTATTCAGATTGATCAACATTTTTCTCAGGTTCCATCAAACAAAGCTTCCAGCGAATGCGATCCGGAATATCAACATGGTGCAACATCAACATAAGGCATTATTTTGGAATTCATAACTTCAGCCCGTGCGATTAAACTAACGGATGTCTTTTCTCCTGCAATCGAAAATAAAACGGATGCGCTTGAGATAATTTTAGCAGATGCTACCTGTAGGCCTTTGGAAGCCAACGAAAGTAAAAGTGGAAATCAAATACAAAACGTTAGTAATTAAATTCCAATTTCTAATATAAATTTAAATTATCCAGTTTTAATTTTCCGCAGAAGCCCAACATTGAAAATGTGGTATCGATTCAACTGCAACTTCCAGGTGAATCTTTTGTTGTTCCGCCTTCGACTGAGAATACAAGAGAGAGTAACCCGGCCATTCAACAGAATCAACAGATCTATCAGGTTTCCTTGAACGAAGATGCCAACGACATTCCTTATTAACAACTTCCGTCAACATCAACGAATCGCTGTTCTGAATACCTTGACCAGAACTTTGCCGTAGTAACGCTGCCTACGAATGTAAATCAATCAGCAACTGGCATCGAACCCACATCCCAGATCAATCCCTATGAATTCACCGAGTTTTCCTCTACCACTGCAGATCTTACGCTTCCACCCCAGGAGAGGAATGTTTTTACAACAAAATCCTTTTCAAAGCCGCTGATATACTCCGAAGAAGGAAAGAAAATTCTACAATACGCAGCCAAAGCTGAACTGTCAGAGGCCAACCAGCAAGGGCTTTCCAGCATTATTGCTAGGTACTATTTGAACACCAGAAGCAAGTTATTAACTGAGGACCTCCGAACTTACGCCCTGGCAGTGACATCGCTCTTTAAGTTTGAACGACTGGTAAGTTGCATTCGTATAATATTAAAGCAATCTCAAGAATACTTGTATTTGTAGGAGAACTTTAAGTTTGAACGACTGGTAAGTTGCATTCGTATAATATTAAAGCAATCTCAAGAATACTTGTTTTTGTAGGAGAACTATTTTATCCCAAGGAGCGGGGATCGTAAAAACCACGCTGGGAAGATTACCAATAAGATTGGTAACCTTAAACAAAGGAAACGAAGGCTCAAAACAACAGAGAACAAGTACAAGGCATCTAAACAAGCACCAGTTGATCTCCAGAATGATCGGAATATAGCGGCCGAAGAAGCGGTTGAATGGTTAATGTTCAATAGTGAGCCATGGTCTGTTGTCCTGAACCAGTGGAAAATTAGCTACGACGCACGCAAAGTTGACTTGTTATCCCGAAAGCGTATTCCTCAAGATTTTAATACATATCCACAATACAAGCTCCAGCATGGCTTTCAATCGGTAAGTTTTGAAATAATAGCACAGATAAACAAACTTAAACGTTTTTAAACAGTGTTTGACCTTGACTGATATGAAATTTGTACTAATTATTTGTTTTCAATTCCATTTTAGATCGATATTGCTTTTCAGAAAGCCTTTCCAAATTCGCAGAAGGAATTGAAGAAATTATTACAATTGGTTCCGCAGATAACAGAATACATATCCAAGAAAGCTGGTGACCCATCGGCTGCATCATTACGGGAGCGATTGGTTGATGTGGGAGCGAGTAATGGTAAAACGTGCTGTTTATGTAAATATCACGAATTGATATAAATTAACTTATTTTTTTTTAGATGAGAAAATTTGTACACTTTTGCTAGCACTAGGCACCGTACTTCCACCGATTGCGGTTGCATTCCGTTTCAAACCTACTATCTTGATTGGACAAGAGGATTCACTGATTTTCGTTGATGCTAATGAGCTAGCTCAATCAAAACTTCAAGAAACGTACCGAAGCTACACAGAGCTCTTCCAATCGTACCAAAATTATTTGCGGTGGAAGGAAACTTGGACACGCTGCAGGGAGTTTTTTTTAATCTGTTACGGTGATCTCAGCAATGAGTTTCAATCGGCATCAAGAGCAGTTGACGTACTAATCAAACTGACTGCTATCCTTGGACTTCCGTTTTCGAAAATTTCAAAATTGGTTTGGCACTTTCCTAGTGGATACCTTTACGGCATAAAACAACGAGAATCCTACGCTACTATCAACAAACTCCAGGCTTATCTTGAGACAAGAAAACCGAACAGTGAATTGTGAGCATGACTCAAATTACCTGCATGATATCGGGATGTACGATGCTCTCTGTAACACCAAGCGAATACCTTAAACTCCTCAAGGACTACCATCATGTTCCGTCTGTATATCGATATATGTATGTTAGAAAAGTTCAAACAACACATAGGTGCTTCAGAAAATATTTTTAACCATCAAAAACAAATTGATAGGATGAAAACCATATTTGACTTTGTAAATTCAGATCATAAGTTTTTAAGTATTTGAGAAATAGCTTAGGATTTGAACTACCACCAATAGTCACTATAGAGAAAAATAACTATATTGCTTCCAAATTATTAGAGGTCGAGAACTACGTAGATGTAGTACACGTAAATAATTACTTGATTATAATGCTTATCGAGTTCCAAATTAAAACTTTTTTTGAATGCGATGATATATTAAAAATAACGTAACAAAATACAAAAAGGCTATACATTACATAAATGGAAGTACGTGGAAAGCTATTGAATAAAAATATGAAAATGATTACCTTGTCCCAGTATGGTTGTATGTGCATGAATATGAAATCAACGATTCTCAAAGTTCACACAGTAATAGGCACCGTGTGTGTGGAATATATTGTAAGTTTCCAACCAGTGTTGGTGACTGCCGAAAAAATCAGTGAAAATTATTTATTCTTATCCGTGCTTGAAACAACCGTATCGATGATTGCATTGATAAAGGCATCATACGCAGAAACTCAGAGAGTGAACAAGATTATACGTTTTGTAGATTATTTCATTCCACCACGCAAGTCGAATGGACAACAGCTATGCCTACTTGTGATTCACTCTTCGTTGATTGAGTGTCTATGGAAATACGACCCAGTAGGATCGCCAGATGATAATGTTCGGAGACGAGAGATGATAGCATTCATTTGAACAGAATCTTTCATTTTCTTTTGGTTCGAATGACAGTGTTGGAAGTTTTGTTAAGTATGTACCGTCTGGGAAAAATCGACCTACTCGATTGATTTTTTTAATTTTCTTGTCACAGGTAGCCGATAAGTTATGACAATTTTTCAGGACTATTGACACAATATGTTATGAAAACCTTATGAATTTTATATCACATAACATGTGAGACGAACCGTTATCGAGATTTCAGTTGAAATGGGTATAGGGGTTAATTATAGAAGTCCAGTCGAGCAACTCGACTCGACACTTGTCACTGTCGAGTCGAGTAAAATTGCACATTACAGAAACCGATTGAAACTGATCGAGTCGATAACGGAGGTCAATTGTTAACTTTAATGTTGAAACTTTTCCAAATGTCTTTGAAATATTACATCATGTAGTAATTTGGGACTTTCATCAATTTAGCTGTCATTTTTGAGAGCTGAAGAACAGGTATTGACATTTTTGTGAATTTCTCTAATGTTTTTGTTAATCAGAAAAACTCATTGGGGCGCTGTGCCAATGTTGCGATTTGAAATACCTTGCGGGGAAGTTATTAATTAATATGTGGACAAGTGTCAATATACATATATCAAAATTGATACAGAAGAGGGGTTATTATCTAGTCATCACCAATTTATACGTGATGATACTGAAGCTATTGACAGTACTACATAATTCTTTAAACATTTAACATTAAAGGTTGCTGTATAGATATGCGTTGATCGGTCTCACTTAAACGATTTTATCTCGAAGTTCTCTGACCTTCTGGTATACTGAGTAGGGAATTTTTCAGAATCGAGGATTTTTTTTTAATTTTTTGAACTTTGAACTTTGAACTTTGGAAGAATTCTCAAAACTTTTGTGATATTCATGTTGCTAAGCTTCTTGTTTTATAATATTTCTCTGCTAAACTTTAGCGAAGTTATCTTGACGACCAAATCTTTCAAACGAGGTGAGATGGAAAACAAGGAATGTTGATTCCTACATGAGGTTGTGTCCTAGCTCAAAGAACGATGGGAACGGTTGGGGAGATGGTGTTCACTTATTTTTATATGGTGCCATAGGCAATGAATATCATTATGGTCATATTAATGATTTTAGTATTGACTGCTTCTTCTGTTTGCCAGTGATTTTCCCTTGAATTTCAGGGAACCTCTTTTCTGATCTTCTACAAAGCTCTTTGCTGTCAAAATTCTGGGATGTTTTCTCCTGAACTTTAATCGAGTTTTCTCATGAACGTCTGGACAGTCACTCCTGATTTTCTTGTAAATATACATCTAACAACCCAACCTCACCTTCCAGGAACAGTTCATATTTTTTTTTGCTGAATTTAGTTACTGTCTAAACTTCTGACGAGTCCCATCATTAACTGCAAGGAAAACCTATTCAAAACTCTGGGGAAGTTCTCTCCAGAATTTCTGAAAAATATTCTTAAATTTCTTGGAAGTTTGTTCCTAAATTTCTGAGAAGTCCTCTTCGGAACTTTCTGATAGTTGTCTTCTGAACTTGGGATAAGTTTGCTCCTGAATCTCTGAGAAATTCCAACTTTAGCTACTAGTAAGTATCTCTTATACTTCTGAAAAGTTTCATCCTGTTTTTCTCAGAAGTAACTTCCCAAACTTTTGGTATTCCTGAGCTTCGAGACTTTTAGCTTCGAGCCTCATTTCGAACTTCTGAAATGTTCGATTCCGAACTTCAGGAAAGCTCTCTAGCACTTATGATTGATTATGAGCTTATTCTATTTGAACATCCGATAAGTCTCATCCTGAACTCCGAGAAAAAATTTATCAAAAATTTGGGAAAGTCTGCTGGAGAATTTCTAGGAGAATTTTCTTAAATTTGTTGAAAGTTTCTTCCTGAATTTCTAAGAAGTACTTATTTTGATCTTTTTCGAAGTTTTCTCCTGACCTTATGTGAAGTTTGTTCCTGAAATTCTGAGAAAATCTTTTTCAAACTACTAGGAAGTACCCACTATTCTTCTTGAAAGTTTCTTTCTTTTCTTTGAAGAGGTTTCTTCGTGAACTTTGAGAAATCCTCATTCTGAAATTCAGAAATGTTCTCTTTTGAACTTTGGGAAAGCTCTCTAGCATTTCTGGAAAGTTACATTGGGAAGTTTATTTTGGAACTTCTGATAAGCCTTTCCCTGAACTTCAGAGAAGTTCTCTCTTGAATTTCCAGGACGTTATGAGCTTTGTGGAAGTTTGTTTCTGAATTTGTGAGAAATATTAGATAACGCCCTCCCTGGTTAGTTTCTTCCTGAACTGCGGGAAAGTTTTTTTTTCCTGACGTTTGAGAAAACTCCAAAACTTCGGCAATGTTGCAAACTTCCAAGAAGTCGTCTCCCCTAAACTTCTTAATGAAGTTCTGAGAAGTCCTCTCCTGATTTACTGGGAAGTTCTGTCCCTATGATGGAAATATGATCTTGAACTTCGAAGATTTTTGGTCCTGAATGTTTTGGTATATTCCTTATTGAACTACTAAGAGCTTTTCTTTCTATGCTTCAATAAATCTAGGACTAATTACATAAAACACTTAACTCGTGGGTCGATTTGCTAATCCCATGTGCAAATGTACTGAAATAAGGCGTTTAGAAGTACCTTAGGAAAACCCCATTATTTTAAAAAGCTCATCACATTTACTACTGTTCTGAGTTTCCGTCTGGGTTTGCGAACTAATGTTAGGATCACAAACGAGAAACTGAAATTTATTTTTTGTTATTCCGACTCAAGGTTCATTGGTGGTCCTAATGAATTGAGCTCTTGGTTCTTACCACTCTCTGTTAAGCATAAGTTTTACTGGCTCCATGCCACAAAGCCTCTTACGATATCCACATTACATTTAATTAGTTCAATGAGCAATTCAAACTGACGGTAATTTGTTTTGTTTTTAATAAGATTAGACATTTTTTGCTAGAAGTAAATTGTTTTTCTGTTAATTCACCTGCAAAAAAACTGGTTTAGTGTATTTCTTATTTTACTAAATGAATTACCACGAATCGATAAAAATCGCAGATCAAAACAAACTCTTAAACGACAAAATGTGACAGATCACTCACTAGTTTCTGAGCGATCGATTGAGTCGACCAACTTGACAAAATTTCGTCGATCTCGACATCTGTAATAACTCGATTTCTATAATTGGCCCCATAATATCCATATCGTCGATTATCGTTCGTTGAACAAACATTAGCTTATTTTCTATTTCAACAAGAATGCATAAATTTTTGTTTTCTGACGTATGAAAAATCTTTTGTACCGGACAGGGAAGCCACTGCATCCGTACCATTACAAACTAAGTAACCTGTGCCATTATCGGTATCTCCCAAAAACAGAAAATACTAGCCTAAAGAAACACATGTCACCTTCTATTAACATTTGGCGTTTAGTTGCTACATATTTCCTGTTTTTTCCACTGTATTTACTGGCTACAGTGGGCTTTTCGGCTTCCGGTCCGTTTTTGCTCTGAACGCGGTACCACACAATCACCAAGTGATTCGATCGGAAGCTTCGAGCACTAGCACACAATCGAATCAGGAAACGAAAATGAATCATCAACAGAAGCCAACGAACGAATCAATAAATTGTACAAGCAAGCAGTGATGAACACGCATACAATTGGCAGGCGACGAAATTCATGCTATGTTTATTCAATGCGTACCTTGGCCCATTCGTTTTCGGTTTGAGAGGTGAAGCAGAACTTCTCATTGTGTGCGTCTATTGAATCAAAGAAGAGTGTGCAACGATTGATATATGATACGATTGGAACCATCCTCGTTTCCAACAATACCCAAGGAATTCCAATCGAGGTTATACAACATTTTTGTAGCTGGTATGGTTAAGAAGTCAGACGTTAAGGAAGTAGGTATGAACATGCTCATGGATAATTTATTGGATAGATTTTTTTTTCTTTATTAAAGAGACTTTTAGGATAGATTCAAAAAAAAAAAAATTGAGAATGAAGGAATTACTATTGTTCTGAATGGAGAATCAGTACTAGTTAGATATGTACTATGTTTAGTACAAGGGGATAATTTGGGTGTCCATTCGATGCTGCTTTTCGCAAATGGATTTAATGCTACATTTTATTGCCGCTTTTGCAGACGGCCTAAATCACTTTTAAAGTCTGATTGTCAAGAGCATGCTGATTGCCTCCGTCGGCGACAAGATAACGCGTTGAATACAGAATAAGGACAACTTGCCGAAACAGGAATACACGGTAACACGGTTTTTAATCATTTCATGTGATGGAAAATTTTAGTGTTGATGCGATGCACGACTTGTATAGTTCAAGTATTTGCAAATTTAGTTTGGTTGAAGTTTTGAACTATTGTATCAACAACAAAAAGTGCTTCACTCTAAATGAGTTCAATAAGCACAGAAAAAGTTTTGGCAAAATTTGCATAGATAGCGAAGTCTCTCAAATGCCAGATATCGTCGAAGGCTATAACAGTAAAGAAAAACGAAAAACTGTTCATTTACGGCTGACTTCCAGTGAAACGCGTATACTGACACATTATATAACTTTAATCATTGGGAACTTTGTGCCAAACGATGACATTGTTTGGAAGTACTGCATAATGCAGTATTGATCAATTGATTGATAAATTGTGACGATTTATTAACGTGCACTATAGTATGTACATTACTCTGTTTAAAATAGAGCTCAAGCCGAAACACCTAGACTTTATAGAGCACTATCCTTCAGTTATGATTGCATCAGGACCAGTTGAAGATATGATGTGTTTAAGCTACGAATCGAAGCACAGAGCATTTAAGCAATATGCTTATATAATGCCTTCAAGAAAAAATATGTGTTATACTTTATGTATAGAAGCTACATTACAAATTCGCAAACGATTTATTCAATTAAATAAATTTCAAAGTTCCTGTCAGGAGATTTCAAAATGTTTAATTTGAGCCTACGCAACTACTTCAGCAAGCTACTGCAACCATTGAATATAGATTCGGATTTAATGCTGATTACAAGTAGTGTTGAGTACAAAGGAACTTCTTATAGAGCTGGATATTTTATGACATTTTTCGAGAATCATATAATGTACATATTTGAAATCAATGAGTTCATTATGCATAATAATGATTTATATGTAATATGCCAGCACTGACAAGTTGGAAATTATAGCATGAGCATGAGCATAATTGACCGCCCATGGATGCAATTCCGTTATTGCTAGATCAGCTGTATTTACACAAAGAACCAACAGATGATGTTTTGGACCAACATACATCTTCAATGTGTAAAAACTGGTGACCCATTATAAAGCAATACCGGCGCCGGCCGTGTCCGAATGCTAGTCAAGTAGGGAATGGGAAGGAACGTGATGACATTATGCTCGCTTTGAAGGAAGCCGAGAAATCCTCTGCACTTCCACGAGAAATCACTGGGATGTTAGATAGTTGGGGAAAGGTTAGCAGCAGGGCTCGTTTTGGTTATTGGTACGCTGTAGTGATCCTCATAGCAAGAGATATGCGGAAGCAGCCATTTTTGAGCCAATCGTGCAGCGAGAGCTGTCAAATCTGAGCCAATCGTGCAAATTTTGCACTGGTGCAAGTGTTATCAGCCTCTGTGAATAAAATAAACACCGTTGCCAAATAGTTGAATCAAATTTCCGCACATCTCCCGCCACGAGGACCACTAGTACGCTGAAAGTATGCACTCCCGTTTCACCCCCAACAACCCCCGAGCACAACCATACGCCATCCCCCCCTCGCACACGGAAATGCCACCCAACTCCCGCCAAAAAGTGGATCAACTCAATTTTGAGTTGATCCACCCCCAACGAAAACCGAGCAACACCACCGCGTGAGAAAAAGAGACAGCACACAACTGCACCCAAAAACTGAGCAAAATGAAACGGGAGTGTGTAGCACCATCCGCCAAAAGCAATGGACCGCTCCAATGTGGAATGAAGATAGTTAGGATTGGCAGCACTGGCAAGTTGGAAATTATAGCCAACATTTTCTAGCGTATGAAATAACAAAATGTTTACCTATAGTAGATATTCTAAGAATTGACTTATTTGATAGTTCCCCAGTATCAGTGCATAAAACAGGTATTCAATCTAAAATGTATTTTCGAGTTGAAAACAGTTTCAATGACAATTTGTAGTTTGTAATAAAATTTAATTGAGTATGTTTTGGTATTTATTTATTTATTTGTTAATTTCAATAGTTCCTCTACGTGCTCTGTTATATAAATGTACTCTGTTTACGGAAACTTGCGTTGGAATATAATGCTATTATTGAAATAATTGACTTAACAATATTCAGATTATCAAAAAAAGCAAGAGATTAAAATCAACGCAAAATAACACGAATTCCATAAAAAAATTGATAAAATTTACTGGAACATCATTTAGGTTCTACTAACACACTTTGTAAAAGATACGGGAAACGGCACGTAGCTATTACATGAAACTCTTGGAATGCGAGTTCATTAGTTCATTTTGTGCTACCAATGATTGACGTAGATGCTAAGTGAAAACACAGAGAACAGATATCCAGGCTCGAACTTTTTATTCTCAATTTACTGTGTAAACTTTCAAGAGAAAACAGTTGGAAAATCAGCGCCGCCTAGTATAGGTTTCACCAAACTAAAATTGACAGCCTATCAAATCTATAGACACTCAAGTAATAGACCGGACAACGTGCCGCCATGTTGTATCCAAAACGAACATTTCCTCGCATTTCCCATACGATTTGACAGTTGTTTTGGATACATCAACTGTGCCAGACTCACGTTGTCCGGTCTATTACTTGAGTGTCTATAATCAAATCTCGAGGCGCGCAGTTGGCGCCATCAAGAATCACCAAAACTAACGGAAACAAGCTGTTATTTTAAAATGGCAGTTACAGAAATTTACACACGGAGGGCACTCTAGCTTGGATGTCTGTTCTCTGTGGTGAAAAGTCTGATGGAAAAAAGCCACATATGTTTTCACGTAAAGTTGAAGTGTGGATAATGAATCCTAGAGGGTTTGAGCTGTTAAGTGGAATGCCTGTAACTAGAAATTAGAGGTAGCTGGAATTAAATGGAGAATACAAATTTTTCTTCTAATTTCTAGTGTGGATTATTTTGAGTGCAAAAATGGTGGTAACTATTAACCCATACTGTAGTTTCACATCGCTTCATTGTTTTTATCTCCGAGGTCTCGTTAGAGATGACGAGAGAAAAAAACTTGAGTGATCTCGGACGTTGCGAATCAAAACAAACCCAAACAAGGAGAGGGTTCCTCTCCTATGTGTGCATCAAAACTGAGTGCATACATACTCCCGCTAGAGACTATCACGCACGGAGAATACAAAACGTTTAGAGTATACCTGTACTGCCGTTATAAGCATAACTGTCCCATGTATATAGGGAATCCCATAGAACATGGGACAAAATCACTAGCTGGAACTATTTGTTAGCGTTATTAATAACATTTACAAATATAAAATAGTTTTTTTTTCAGAGTTTATCAGCGTGTTTGCACAAAAAAACTCCAGTTTTTATTTGTTTCGATAAAACTACACTATCCTCTTTAACATTAACAACACTTACTTGTTTAATTATCTGGTATCTAGGTGGAATATCTAGATTATTGTTAAATTTATCCTCTATGGGTTGTTTAAATAATTGATTCCCTAATCCAAATGTTAGTAGCCATGTTTTAAGGCAAATGTTGCATTCGTACTTTGCTAAGAAATCTCTTCCGAGTATTCCTTCAGTTTGGATTAGAATTTTTTTTAGTTACTACTTAAAAATCGTGTTATATTAAAGTATCATTTAGTATTATATTCGTACACTGAAAAAATCTTTCACTTAGCTACTAATGGAATCACAAGTAGATATTATCCAATACTAAAATAAGTGACTTTTACATGATTATCACATAGAAAAAGAAATTCTACTTGACTTATCATATTCATTTCACTGGACACATAAGATTCACTTGTTTTTGAAAAGCATTTTCAGTTTTCTGAATCACATGAAAGTTAAATGAATTTCTGGTCGATATTTTCCACTGATTATGTGAAATTTATTTTGGGTGTAGATGTGCGACCAATGGTTTCAACTTTTCCATCAGTCACTCCGTTAATTGTGCATTTTTTATTTATATATTTTTTTTGAAATTCATTTAGAACGTTTTCTTTGACTATTGATACGCCCGCTCCTGTATCAAGGTATGAGGTATAAGGTTGACAGGTCTTTCGCACATATCAAGCCTAATTTTTGCAAAATTAGTGTAAGTTAAGTCAAGATTATATACATTTATTCCCTGTTGGAATATGCTACTTCCCCCGTTGTTTTGTTGCGCCTTGGGTTGGGGATTTTCCGAATGCCCACTTCCGTTATCCGCCACATACACATTTCTCTGCGAATTATTTTTTGGCAATGGGCAATGCAGCGTAAGCAAAACTGTACCCATGCGGAAGATAAAAAGGCTGGTACCGTAAGTCCGCTATATTTTCCGCATTGCCTAATTTTGCGCTGTTCTGTATATTTCGTGCTGTAACTATGATTTGCTGCATTTTTTAGATTGACTTTCGACACGAATAGCTTGTTAATTGTGTTGACTTTCGATTAATGGGATACATGATGAGAAAAAATGCTCATATTTAAAACCACGGTTCGTAAACAGTTGTGCGCACTTCTAAATCATCAAATTTTCCGCCCTGTTAGCGTAACTGCTAAGACAAGTGTCAATTATCACAAGAGATTTTATTACCAGATAAACAGTTTAAAAAGCTGAAATCACTAACAAATGACGAAAACAGGTATGTACTACATTCATCACATAACATTTTTGATGCGCAAAACATGGCATCAATTTTTTCACCATGTTCCTTATTGTTTACAGTTCATCATGTTGGCTTCCGAAGGAAAGTATATGAGGTATTCTTCGGATAACTTGGCCAAAGCCATGCAAATGGTCATTCGTGGCATCTCAGTTCGACAGGGTGCCATTCCATTGAAGATGGATTTGGTGAATCAAAATTGCCTGGTAATCTAATCAAACAAACCATTAAGGCAAAGATAAACCGGAAACCGATATCTTGTCAATCTGCACGGCAAATAATTCACGCAATTGGCAAAAATCCATGGAAAATTCCACATAATACTGATGTGTTCACAAATGAATAGAAGTATCTGAGAAACACAAATGACAAATTTACTAACTATCGCTTTTTAAGCATAAATCGATTTATAGCTAAGTCGCAAATTAGTAGACTTACCATACTGCCGTTATAAGCATAATTGTCCCATGTATATAGGGAATCCCATAAAACATGGGACAATTATGCGTATAACGGCAGCATACTTTACTATCAAAATTAATTTATATTGCTAAAACTATTCCACACAAATTGATTCACCGTTTGCATAAGTATTTATTAGTTTATTATGGGGCGCAAAATTAGGAACACAAGTGCGCAAAATTAGGAATATCTTAATTTTAGTGCGCATAATTAGGAACACATACATCAATCCATAAATATTTTTTTTAAATAAATTTCTGATCAGTTACGAGGCGTGCTGCATTGTACTCTTTTAATAGACTTGACACAACATAATAAGTGCAAGACAAGAATTGTGTAACTCTTTCTAGGCCTTTTTTTTATAAAGATATCAAATTTATAATTTCTTAATTGCGCAAAATTATATCGAAAACAAATTTTGTTGATATTTTGACAGTTGACATGATTATAGTTGAATTTACAATATTAGGCTTGAATATGCTTGGGGTCAGTTCAATATTTATTCTGAATAAGATTTTCGATTCCGAAATCATTTGAATGAAAATGCAATTAAATTCATTACATAATGTAGGATTGATTTATATATTTTTTTCTTTATGGTTCTAATCATAGTACTGTTTTTAATCTTTAACAGTCAAAAAAATCTTCTAATTTAAAAACTAGATTCACCGCTTGTTTACTAAATTATGCATTATAAGTTAATAGGCCATGAATTTAATTTTATAATATCTAATATTATTAACAACGCTTATTTCACTAGCCCACTTTAGTTCGTGTTATTGCAAATTATTGTCAAATTGAATGGGAATATATGCACAGCACAGTAGAATCATAATAATTGATAAAATCCAGTGTTTTTGAATCATGAGCGTTTTCACGATTTGCAGCCGAGAGTTCTCTGCTCGCGAGAGGAGAGCAAACAAATAATACTGCTGTTCATCATCCCCCTATCGTTTCCGCAGGCGAGTGAAAGTTTGTATTTTTGCCAATGCGCTTTCATCTCTTCATGCTATGAAACGAACTTTTATTGATTGGCGAGGAACCAACTCGCATGGTGAGTGAGTACCGCATGAGCAGCTGATGGGTTTGCTCATTGAGTGAATAATGCTGGTTGAACAAGATGTTACGGGTAATCCGCTTAAGTCTAGTATAGAGGTGGGCATTGCGCTCATGAACTGAGCTAAAGAAATAGTTCACCGAGATGAACGAGTGACCCGACTCTCTTTTTAATTGAGCGGTAGCTCACCCGCTCACCTCACAAAAAACTAATATGTGAGCGGGAGAGTGAACGGGAGCTATTTCTGTTTGCAATTTGACAAGCGAGCGAGAGCGCGAACCGCAGCACCTATACTATATAGCTCACGAACTGTACCATGTGAAATGGAAGCTAGAGCTATTTAACTGAGCGAGACCGCCTATTGATATATTATCGAATTCGTTTTTGAACCTAGGTTGGAACTAGTTCCAACCTGCGATACCCGAACTTATTGTCAGTGCAAACTTCAATCCGATGCGAGTTACAAATAAAATCATACACACTGACGTTTAACAGACAATAAGCTGACCCAATTTTGATACCCGATCCAGTTTGGAACTGGATCAAAAACGAATTCGCTATATGATTCCCGAGCTACTGATCGACTGCTAAAGCTAGTTGTACTTAGTGAGCGAGAGCGGGAACGAGATAGAAAGGCCCATCATCTGATTAAATTTTATTCTAAATCAGAGGAACGTTCAAAACTGCCACGAAAAGAGCGAAAGTGGAATTGAAACTCGAAACAGATTGAAGGTTTTCTTTTTCGCTTTCGCTGAACATTGGTTTTCAATGATTCTGTGTGTATGCTTAAATTAAGAAAAAATCCTCCTAAGCTAAAGCAGAATGTTCTGACGAGATAAAACTCCACGTTTAAAATGTTATAACGATTGCTCTTGAGCTAAGATGCAGTAAGTTTTACTTTGGCCTTACTGGATTCGACCCGCTTCTCGATTTAAATTTCGTCAGAAAAATCTGTTTCCTTACCTAAAGCCTACTCTGTTCCTAAAGCTCAGTACTTGCCCACATTATGAGGGAACACTCAGACAAATAATCTTAAGAATTTCATAAGGTACAACTTATGAACGATGCTTTGGAATTTCATAAGACTGACTTATGAATGGATTTGGTTTCACACGACGTTGTTCTTGTACGCCTTTAAGCTTTCCTAATTACAAGTGTTGATATACACTAGTGGGCAAGTCACTAGACCAATAACCTCAACGTTCAAGGTTCGAGTCCAGGTTGCTCCATATTTTTATTTTTTCAACATCATTATAATTCATAAGATAAATTTATGAAATTCATACTGAATTCCTATAGCAAATAATCATAATGTAATCTTATGAATATCGAAAGTTTATTTCGCTGAGTGAACGTATCAAACTGCATTCAAACGATTCTCTTCCTCCAAATATCAAGAAGTTGGTAGATGAATTGGAAGATGGTCTCATCAAGCAGTTCGGGGAAAGAGAACCGAATGAACTGATCGTTCAAGCCATCTCTCTTGATCCGCGGTCTAAGAAGCAAAGTTTTGGAGATGTGGAGATTTACAACGCGACGAACTAAGGTCTCGTGTAAAAAATGCGCAAGAATATAGATACTTCGTATGAAAATCAGTAAGCTGAGCTCCATTCGGCATCGCCATCAGATAATAATAAAAAGGTTGTGCATTCCAGCAAAGCAACGCTGTACCTTGTGAACAGATCTTTACCAAAGCAGAACAACTGGTTGGTGAGAAACGTATTAGCTAGGTACTAAGAAAACAGCAAATGAACGGTTCTGAAGAACTAGCTCACTTCAATGAACGGAACTGTTCGGAGCCGTTCTCTATAGTGAGCCATTTTGCCCACCTCTAGTCTAGTAGGTGGATATATCTACGGCATGCAACCAACACGCAAAGAAATCACTCTGCTTTGAATCAACAAAATATTTTGTTGGTATTCAAAACAAAGTTTGTATTTGTTTCAATTCTTAAAAAAGTTCCAAATCAATTCAAAATTTTATTCAAATTAAACCAATAAAATTATTTAAAGTAATCACCACTGTGTGATTCAAGACAATCACATTTATTTTTTAACTCAAATGATCAATTTATTGCTTGAACAAAGTATTTTGTCACCCTAAGAAATCACTCTGCTTTGAATCAACAAAATATTTGGTTGGTATTCAATGCAAGCTTTCTGTTTGTTTCAATTCATAAAAAAGTTCCAAATCAATTAATAATTCCATTCAAATTAAACCAATATTTTTTTTTTAAGTAATCACTGCTGTGTGATATAAATTTAAATAATGTTTGCTTTATAACAACCACATTTATCATTTAACTCAAATGTTTAATTTATTGTTGAAACCAAATTATTTTTTAACGCTAAGAAATCACTCTATTTTGAATCAACAAAGTGATTTGTTGCGCTTCAATACAAGGTTTCTATTTGTTTCAATTCATGAAAAAGTTCCAAATCAATTTAAAATTTAATTGAAATCAAACCAATCAAATTATTTAAAGTAATCACCGCTGTATATTTGATTTATAACAATCATTATTATTTTAAACTAAAATGGTTAATTTATTGTTTTAATAAAATATATGTATGAGCGCACATTTCATAGCTGCCATATTGCTGCCTCTGCCTTGGTTTTTCTAGTGTATGAATAAACATGTTAATTTGTAAAACAGATTATCAACGAATTATTCTCTTTGCAGATAACTGAAAAAACAGCACAACTTGGAAGACGATTTAGAAAATAAGCTGCCATTATGACTGCCTCTCCGCAATAGTCCTTCCTGAGTCCTGCATCCAACCACATGCACGATGTCATCTCCTGCAAAGTCCGATTCATGCTTTCCAACACGCCGTTCGGCAGGCGGAATATGGTGCGGTAATTATTTAAAAACAATAAAACACGATTCTCAGTTTTATAAAGCATGAAGTTTTATTTCAATCAAATGGTTTTATTGTATTAGTTCTTCGATGCTTATTATTTCAACAAATGCGTTTAGTTGATTTAACAAAACATTTTGTTTTGAACAATAAAACACGATGTTCAATTCTATAAAACAAAAAGTTTTATATCAACTCAAAGGTTTTCTTGAATTACTTCATCATTGTTTATTATTTCAACAAATGTGTTTAGTTGGTTTAACAGAACATTTTGTTTTGAGCAATAAAACAGGATGTTAAATTCTATAAAACATGAAGTTTTATTTCAACTCAAAGTTTTTGTTGAATTAGTTCATCAGTTTTATTGGTCCATATTTAAACCAAAATTTTAGTTGAGTTGATTCCTATTTTGAATTGGTATAACTGCTTATTTTTTTTTTCGTGAATAGGGGGTCAAACAAAAATGATGTCCACTCATTAGGTGGGGAGGGGGTCAATGAGGTCTATACAGGTGGAGAAGAAGTGCTTAGGTTGTATTAGTGTAATGCAAAATCCTGTCATTGTGTTCGTGAGACGATGCACAGCCTAGTTTTTTGTAAAAATGCGTGACGTAGATCTCCAAAAACAACCATTCACAACAGCAGCAACTCACCAAGTTGAATGTTTATTTTCAGTAATTGGTATAGTTATTTAAAGATTTCGGCTGAAAAATGCCTTTTTGTGCTCTTAAAGGATGCTAAACTTGCTTTGTTATTATTTGCTTGTTTTTGGAGGTTTACGTCACTACCCGAAATCATATATTGTTTACACATTTTTCGTAACTAATACCAACAAACACCGTGCTCTTCGTCAGCTGTATAGACCTCATTGGAGGGGGGTATCAAATTTGTGATAATGTGGGACAGGGGAGGGAGGGGGGTTATAAAAATGTGACCTCCAACAATTTTGCATTACACGCTAAGACAAGAAAACGGAAAATTCGTAGAAAATACCGAAAACCACCCAAAAGTGCACATACTGAAATAATCGGTAAACATGGATTACCGAAATTTCGTTATTGCTGGAAAACCGGGAAAAACAATAATAATTACTTATTTGTGTACGGTAATTTTTACCGAAAGTGCTTGCAGCTCAATGAGAGCATTTTTTACCAAATATAGGTAAAATATAACGATTAAATCTGTAAATCCACTTTACTGAAAAAATAAGTGAAACAAAACGTTTTGTTTCATTAAATTATACCGATCTAAAACCGTATTTTCGGTAATCTTATCCTAGCGTGTAGGTAATCTAAATAATATCACACTGTAACCGGCCCGTACACAGAAAGAAATCTTGTAGTAAAAACTACTATTTTACCCGACTACGCCTATCTTTAAAATTACCATGAAATTGCAGTCAAATTTACTACGTTTATGTTAAAACCTTCAACGTTTGTGGTATATTTGACAGACCTCATATTGATATCAACCGCACCATGGTTGATCTAATCGCAGGCATGGTGAAATCAAACGCATATATAGTCAGCTGAAAATTGTTGGTGATTGCGCTTAATTTGAACCTCGAAATGGTAGTTTCTAATGCAGCTTTTTTTTGCGTGTACCTATTATGGTTTCAGTTGAAAACCGAATTTATCGACTAGCGACAATCGATTTTACTCTCGTTCTGTACGTTATATCTAATGTCGGAAGTAGTGCGCTGTATGGCGCATCAGATGCGCCATACAGCGCACTACTTCCGACATTAGATATAACGTACAGAACGAGAGTAACATCGATTGTCCCTAGTCGATAAATTCGGTTTTCTATTGAACCCATAATATTAATAGGTAAAATCTCACCCAACCCAATCTTCGAACTTAAGTGGGTTAACTCCTGTAATGGGTAAATCTGTTTTACCCATTAATGGGTAAAGAGCCTGTACGTCAAGCAATCGGGTATTTTTACCCATTTTTTAAAATGTTTGTCATTTGAGAAATGGGTATGAAATACTCATTTTTCAAAACTTTTGTTGTTTGGGAAATGGGTACGAAATACTCATTTTTTCAAAATGTTTGTTATTTACGAAATGGGTATGAAATACCCGTTTTCGTGATTTGTTTTTAGTTGTGCTATAGCACTACTTCCGACATTAGATATAACGTACAGAACGAGAGTAAAATCGATTGTCGCTAGTCGATAAATTCGGTTTTCTATTGAACCCATAATATTAATGGGTAAAATCTCACCCAACCCAATCTTCGAACTTAAGTGGGTTAACTCCTGTAATGGGTAAATCTGTTTTACCCATTAATGGGTAAAGAGCCTGTACGTCAAGCAATCGGGTATTTCTTACCCATTTTTCAAAATGTTTGTCATTTGAGAAATGGGTATGAAATACCCATTTTTCAAAACTTTTGTTGTTTGGAAAATGGGTACGAAATACTCATTTTTTTCAAAATGTTTGTTATTTACGAAATGGGTATGAAATACCCGTTTTCGTGATTTGTTTTTAGTTGTGATATTCACTCAGCGAAATAAACTTTCGATATTCATAAGATTACATTATGATTATTTGCTATAGGAATTCAGTATGAATTTCAAAAATTTATCTTATGAAATATAATGATGTTGAAAAAATAAAAATATGGAGCAACCTGGACTCGAACCTTGAACGTTGAGGTTATTGGTCTAGTGACTTGCCCACTAGTGTATATCAACACTTGTAATTAGGAAAGCTTAAAGGCGTACAAGAACAACGTCGTGTGAAACCAAATCCATTCATAAGTCAGTCTTATGAAATTCCAAAGCATCGTTCATAAGTTGTACCTTATGAAATTCTTAAGATTATTTGTCTGAGTGTTGAATAATGAGCATTGGTACAAACATAATAGATCGCAATTACTGTCTTTTTATTTGTGTATGTAGTCGTAACGACAACCTTTTAGCAAATATCTTATTGTTAGTGTCGTTTTCTATATTTATTTGGAATTAAAGTAGAAAAATACAATGATTCTTACACTTACATTCAGTCATCTGAAGCACTTGGTTCACTTTGTTCAGCGTGCAGTGGCAGCCTCATAGATTCATCAAACTACCGGAGGCTCTGGTTATGAATGTTCTGCGCAAAGATACTCGGATGTATGATTCTACTGATGAAATTTAAGCTGTTTATATTATTATATTAAATTATTAACGTACCTCTCAGATGCTTTCTCTATCCAATTTAGCCATCAGTCGGACTGGATTATTTTTAATTTTTCGAAGAGTGCACTTGCAACTATTCAGAGCGAGACAGAAAAATGCTAAGATATTTTTCACCAATTAATGGGTAGAAAAATACCCATCTTTTGAACTCTCATTGAAAACAGGAAATGGGTAATTTGTATCCATTAGTTTTTTTTAAAAGTTCCCATTTTTTTACAGCTCCTTTAACTATAAAAATGGGTACATTTTCACCCAATAATGGGTACTGGCTATAGACACTCAAGTAATAGACCGGACAACGTGCCGCCATGTTGTATCCAAAACGAACATTTCCTCGCATTTCCCATACGATTTGACAGTTGTTTTGGATACATCAACTGTGCCAGACTCACGTTGTCCGGTCTATTACTTGAGTGTCTATAGTACTGGTCGGTTACAGTGCAGCGTTGCTACGAAAACAAAAGCGTCGAAAAGTTTGAGTGTACGGTTAATGAAAACTTTACCCTTTACTTAAGCTATCAGTACACTTCTTGTACAATAGACAAATATTTGCCACATTTGGTCAAATATATTTGTCTAGCCGTGTACTGTACAAATAAATTTGACAAGCCCAATTTTGATGAAATATTTACCAGCAGTTATTTGCACATACGCCAAATAGTGTACTGAGCAAAGCAGTCATCTTGTCCTATATTTGAACTTATTTGCAACTCTCGCTAGAGTGACAAAGGTATGCAAATAATAAAATTTTGAGTATTTTTTATTGATGGTGTATTGTTTTTGTTTATGCGGTTTGTGCCTTGTCTTCGTTTTTGATGTGTTCGTTGACTCGCCAATTAAAACAAAATAATTCCGGAAATTTGAAATTCAGACAGAAAAAATACACAAAAGTAATAATTAAAACGATAATTTTCTAACGTTTTCGTTGGAATCAAAATAACATTGTTTTATCATAACGGATCTGATTTCTCATAAAAACGGAAATTTGAGTATCTCTGAATCGTTCAAATTACAGGTCTGACTAGGTTATGCAGAGGTTCTAGCATAGACTAACTCTAAGACCAGAAGGTCCCATACAAAAACGATTTTTTTCTCGGCTCAGTCAGTTCTAGAACATTGGTCCCAAGCTTAATAATGCGCCCCTAATAATGAACTCACATGAGCACACTCTCAAATATTCTGTCAAAATAACACAGCAAATCAAAACAAAGGCGCAAATATGTATAACAAGGTGCTGGCTTCAAGGTGTAATTCGGACCAAGGGGTTCTACAACAGTGAACCAATTTTAAATCGCTAGTTGCATATTGATTGTTGGTTCTAGTATCCGGGGGTCGATTATCCGGAGAAAATAGCTAGATTGGTCGGAGTACCCTTTATACCCTTTATACTAAAGAGGGGATCAGGGAGATTCATGATGGGTCAGGCGGTAATAATGGGGGTCAGGGGCACGCAAAATAGTCAGGAGACCTCAGGGGAGGTCATGGGCTGAGGAGGGAGTCATGGACGGGCAAAGGAGCGAATCCAAACTACTTGATTCGATGACCCCGTGGTGCCTCTTTCATGTTGTGTTGTGAATCATATTGTTCTTCTTGCTATGTTATTCTTGTTTTCATGTAATTCCTTATGTTGTGCAATATTTTTAAAGGAATTCAACATAAAAAGAAAATGATTCCATTATCCGTGAGTGAAATATTTTTCGAGAATCCGGATAATCGAGTCCGACCTGCAGCACTGCCAACCGGCTAACAGGCATACTTACGTGGTTTTTTTTTAAATCATTAAATGAAATAAATTGTATTTGTTTCTTCAATTACAGATCGATCGGGAATAATCAGGGTAACAAAAAATGGCCGTCTATACAATCGAAGACAACATTGACATAAACATAATTGAGACTGGGACAAATAATGTACTGACCTTTGGTGGTAGTTTGCCAAATTAACCAACAACATCAATAAAAGCGATATTTGGCAAATAATGTTTTGGCAAATATTTGATTAGGTGTACTGAGCTTTGTCAAATAGTTAGACAAACAACTAACTATGGAATGATTCCACGCCAAATCGGTCGGTCACCAAACTCAACTATCTTCGATTTTGATGAAACTTGGTACACGTCTTCGGTATGTTGAAAAAAAAAATCCACTGGTGTTAAGATTATTTGGATTCAAGAGTAACTTTTGAGATGGGTGTATGTTTTTTTTCCAACATTTTACTTGAAAAATCGTAGTTCAAAAACCATTACATTTAGAGAAAAACTTTATATGGGGGAGTTGTAGAGAACTAAAAAGGCTTTGTAAAAAAAAATGTACACTGAAAAAAAAATTTTTTTTCATAAAGAAAAATCGAAAATAAATACTAAAAATCAAATATAAAAAAAAACATATTTTTAATATTTTTCAAATTTGTTTTGTGGAAATTTGAGAGAAAAAGACACGTTTTGAAAAAAACTCTAGGATGGACGCTCTTATAATAAAAAAGTTTTCCGAAGAGCGAACTTTGGTGCATAATTCAAATTTTGGTTATTTATTATTATAAATAAAAATCAATTATACAATATGATTTTGGAGATCATTAAAAACAATAATGATTATTATGATAAATCACCTGAACGCAACCGTTTTCGAGATTTTTCGGATTTTATTTCAATAGAATGAAAAAACCTCAGAAAATTCGCTCTTTTCTTAAGTTAATCGAGATTTCCACCAGAAATGATAAATTTTCCAAGATCTTCATATTATAACGTTCACATTACTCTAATGTCCTCTTTTCTTTTGATATCAGGATGATAAGAAGACTCATTTGAAAAGAACAAGATAAATAGCACTATTGTTTTAATATTGCAATCAATATATTTATAATTGTTTTATGGCTGTATCGGTCGGGCCGCTCAGAGAATGAAGGGAGCGAATTTGCTAAAGCGATGAAAGTAACAGCGAGATAGATGTCGCAGGGGCGACAAGTGTGAAATGGACAGATGATGAAATTATGCGGAGGGTCATATAGAAGAAGCATATTAATCGAACTGCTGACTATTTTGCCAAGCTCCAACGATGTTAGAGGTCGGGTGTAGTGTGTGAAAACTACACTCCGAACAGTTCGGTGATGTAGCGATGAAAGTAACACATATTGTTTAAGGTAGGTAGACAAATAGCAGCTATAACGTATGTCAGGTATATCTTCTCATAAAAAAAACAGCTAATGTACGCTGCCTGTAAACTACCAGAGATGTTTTATACCTGCATTTCCAAAGGTACCACAGCCAATATATATGCTCATACATAGTCGCATTCATCAGTAAAATCTATCTGAGTGAACTGAAAATGGAGTTTAACATGAAGAAGTGTTGTATGCCGTTTCCCACTAAACGGTGCTCAAAAAACCTTCGTAAATTAACCGAACAAAATGTCAAAAAACTCAAGTTTATGGGCAAACCACATTTGGACACTTCTCTGATGATTTGTGATAATTGTCGTTTGCATTTAAATAGAACGGAACAATCCCATGCTGCAATTTCGGAGCAATTTGTTTTTCAAGATGCTGTTCAAAGTAGTTATTGGAGTAATGAGCAAGCCACTATTCACCCTTTTGTCATTTATTACACGGAATCTGGAATACTTAAAAATATCAGTTTCATTGTTATCTCAGAAGTGTTGAAACATGATACGATTGCGGTGCAGGTGTTTATTTCAAAACTAATAAGCTTTTTGCAAACAAAAATTAAAGTAAAGAAAGCTACGTTTATGTCTGACGGGGCAGCATCCCAATATAAAAATAGGAAGAACTTTGCAAGCCTTTGTAAGTTTAAAAAGAAATACAATATTGATGCTGAATGGCATTTTTTCGCAACATCCCACGGTAAGGGACCTTGCGATGCAATTGGTGGTACATTAAAACGAATGGCAAGATATGCAAGCCTTGCTGTACAACATGAACACCCTATAAAAAGTGCATTAGAGTTATTCGAATGGGCGAACCAAAAAAGTGATGATTGTTTAACAAAAATGTCGTTTTGTTATGTATCACATGAAGAGTATGAACAGGGAGTAGCAGAATGGAATGAAATTTACCGACAGACTAAAACGATTGCAGGTACACAAAAGTACCACTCATTCGTTCCAATTTCAGAAAACGAAGCTTTTGTAAAACTGTTTTCGAATGACGAAGAAGGCAGGATTCATAATATATATATATAAAAGCAATCAATAGTTTATATAATGTTTATGTAATATTATCAATGACCGAGACTAATAAATGGTATATATAAATATAAATCCAACCATAATTCATTATTTTTGTCTTATAACTTTAAGTGAAGCTTTTTCAATCGACGAGCTGTTAAGAGTAAGTAAGAGGCACATACATGTGTTTTAAAAAGGCTAAAAACACAAGAGAAACAATCGTTAGCTATTGTTGTTTTAATATCACGAGTAGTTTATGAAAAGGGCGTATTTTTTGAGGTTTTGAAATTTTATTGAAAGAAAATCAGAAATATCTCGAAAACGGTTGCGTTTACGTGGTTTATCATTATAATCATTATTGTTTGTAATGATCTCCAAAACCATATTGTAACATCAAAATTTATTTATAAGAATGAATAACCAAAATTTGAAATATACACCAAAGTTTGCTATTTGAAAAACTTTTTTATTATAAGAGCGTCCATCCTAGAGTTTTTTTAAAACGTGTCTTTTTTCCTCAAATTTCCATACAACA
This sequence comes from Aedes japonicus, assembly GCA_034211315.2. Lineage (NCBI taxonomy): Eukaryota > Metazoa > Arthropoda > Insecta > Diptera > Culicidae > Aedes > Aedes japonicus. The sequence continues at coordinate 72,340 of JASCZW010007158.1, forward strand.
AATTAAAAAAATATTAAAAATATGTTTTTTTAGATATTTTATTTTTAGTAATTATTTTTGATTTTTCTGGATGAAAAAATTTTTTTTTTCTGTGTATATTTTTTTAAAAAGGCTTTTTAGTTCCCTACAATTCCCTTATATAAAGTTTTTCTCTAAATGTAATGGTTTTTGAAATACGATTTTTCAAGTAAAATGTTGGAAAAAACACATACGCCCATCTCAAAAGTTACTCTTGAACCCAAATTATCTTAACACCAGTGGAATTTTTTTTTTCCAACGTACCGAACTCATGTGCCAAGTTTCATCCAAATCAATGATGATCGGGTATGATTTTTGGGATTTCCGGCACATTCTGGATGGAATCCCTCTATGGTCAAACACGAATCATCAAATATTTGTCTATTGGGCAGTATCTATTAATTAT